>CM053503.1:107774686-107862251 GCA_028627145.1 Eidolon dupreanum | reverse complement strand
TCAGGACAATCAGAGATCATTTTGAGATCAATCATTTTGTTTCTCTGAGGTGAAGATTGTTGGGATGTGGAGAATGAAAAGAAGCAAGATCTAATTGGAGAAAATTCATGGGGGAAAAAAATCATGGATGGGTCCTGGAATCAATGTTGCAGGGCGGTGGACTGACTAAAACTATAGGAAGAAAAATACTTCAGCAATGGATCTGTTTTCCATGACTGAGTTTCATTTTTGTCTTTTTTTCCTCTCCTGTTAATTCCATTATGATTATCATACAGCGCGGGTAGCATGGTGGTAAAAAACACAGAATCTGGAGCCAGACAGCCTCAGTTGATGTTCAAGCTCCAATGTGTACTAGCTGTGTAACTTGGGGCAAACTACTTAACCTCTCTGGGCCTCATTTTCTTTCTGTGGTAAAATGAGGTTAATAACTTACCTCGTGGGTGTGATATCATGATTCTTAGATGAGGTAATATGTGTAAAATCTTAGAACAATGTCTGGTGCTTAATAAGTGCTTTTGTGCTAACTTTTATTTCAGGATTATTATCATAATGATAGAGTAGATCTACAATTCATCTTGATTCCAGTTTTAGATCAAATTAATCATTCCATCTTCTGTAGCAATAGTATTGTTATTGCTATAATTTTCTTTTGATTCATTATACTAAACTTTTTATGTTAATGTGTTGTCTCATTGAATTTTTATCATTCAGTGTTTACTTTCACACATATAACTAACAATAGCTCAAAAACATATGCACAGTAAAAGTGAAATATGAGCTTTGGATTTAATTGGAAGAAAAATTAACCAGTAGTAAAATAAAAGCCGTTGAATGGGTTCTATTGTTTAAAGGGAATGGTATTGCTATCACTATTGTATGCTGTCTTCAATCACTATTATAGACTGCTTTAGACTGATGAAGAGGAAATGGGCAAAAGAAGAAATGAGATGAACCTTTTAAATTGGTGGCTTAGAAATAATTGCACGTACTGGATAGACTAGTGTCCCTACTTCTCAAGGAGAACCGTATGAGAAAATAATGGTTTTAAAATGTAAGATTCAAACAAGAGGTCTGATTTAAATTGTATAAAGCATAATTAGCATCGCTCACATAAATTAGAGGTAAAAGACCTGCTGGGTCATGCATGTGTCCTTTTAACCAGGTACCATGGAGACAGCTACCATAGAAACAGGTAAATCTTATATTTTACTTACTGACACCCTTAAATTTATTATGCAATTGCTTTACCTTTGTACATATAGATCTGTAGGGAAACTATGAGATAATTACCTAGATGCTTCAAAATTTAATAGCACACTTCTTTTTCTCTTTAGAGAGAATATGAGTTTTGACTCAATTTAAAGGCAATGATCTCAGCTCTTCAAAGAAGCTGTGAAAAGTATGTTGACAGATGTTAAAATCAGGTAGCTTTTGTTGATCGGTCTTTAGAGAGTGACGAAGGAGGCTCAAAATAAATAAGTCAGTAGTTAATGTGTCCTGTTTTCTTTTTCAGGCTTTATCTAATGTAGGAAGTGCCTCGAAAATTTTCAAAAAGCTGTGTTTTTCTCCTATAGAAACATAACAGCAATTACTGAACACGGAAAAATATCCAAGATCACGAGTGCCTTCTGAATAATCAATCAAAAAAGGATAAAAGAAAATTTAATAATGTTAATAATGTTTTCATAATGTTAAGTATTAAATTTAGTTCCTTGAAATGTGATAATACACAGACCATATCTATGGAAGTACCAGGTAGTTTCATTAGCTGATATATCTAATTCTCTAAGCATTTGACTCAAAGAGGAGTTGTTCTATATTTCTTAGATTTCTCATTTGGCTAGTTTCTATATCTTACTCCAGGACCATAATCATAATATCAGAGCAGTTCTGAAATTCCTTCTGATTTTGCCTTTTGATGAATTAATCAATGGGTCCGCCTACACTGCAGCAGTTAAGCGCCTGCTGCTTCTGGGCCTCTGCTGGTTGTGCCATTATGGACAAATTTAGTCTGAGAAGTCTAAAAGTTTACACCAAAAGAGTTCTTAGAATCAATCTTTCACCCACTGCCTCAATTTTAAGAATGGGTTCTGTACACAACTGGTTTAATTTCATCCTGGCAGAAGTCTGCTGAGAAGTGATGAAGATCAACCAATTTTAAGGGTTATGGCATTAGTTTTTACTTAGACATGTGTATGTGACCTGATTATCCCTCAGCCTTATAAAATTCAGAGTACTAATGAAGTTCTAGTAACATTAATGTTCAAACTATAAGACCGATCAACAAAAGCTACCTGATTTTAACATCTGTCAACACACTTTTCACAGCTTCTTTGAAGTTCTAGTAACATTAATGTTCAAACCATTTCCAGACCCTAATCTTCTCTGCTATAGTATCTTGGTATCCTCTCCATGTGTTTCTGTATGAGTAGTGTCAGGAAATACTTCTTTATACATGGCTTTAGTCAAGTAGTAATTTATCCTTATTACAAGAAAGCAGTGCGCTGAGACTATAGCCATCTCTCTGCAGCAAGTTAGCCAACAGTCACTGCATCCTTTCCTTTAAAATACCTGCTTTGTTAGCACTGAAGGGAAAGAAATAACCTTGCTTGGAGCTCCTTTGTTTGGAATGCCTGCTTGCTTGATGTATGTTTTCCAATCTATTTAGGGAGGGATTTTTTCCTTTGTATAAGGTCTAATGGTACTTCCCTTTGGTGAAGTTTAATGGGATCATCATTATCCTTCATCTCCACCCCAGAAAAAGTTATAAAAAGGATAAAGATATGTCTCATTTTGCTAAACCACTCACCTGAGTGTTTGTACAGAAGACCAGCTATGAGTTGTGGACCAAATTCCTTTTTGTCCCCTTCCATCATCAAACTATTACAGATCTGAGCCCCAGGACTGCTTGAATCAAGATTTCTACATTCTGAAGAAGATTGAAAAAGAGAAGTGTAGCAAACATTTAAATTTTATGAGTGTTGAATTTGATAAGAAAGAAAAAGATACATGAAATCATTCGATCTACTTATAGCTCTTCTTAGTGCAGTAAAATTTTTGTCTCTGAGATTTAAAGCAGAGAGATGGCCAATCCTTGATGAAGAAAGCATTTCTAATTTTCCAAGAAAAAGTCTGTTTATGTTCTTCCTCCTAATGCATTGCTAAATTTACTCTTTACTGCTTTTCCAGTTAATTATCTCTAGGAAAATGTCCACTCTATTGATCTCGTTTGACAGAGAGCAGATTGAAGTGTTTCCTTCTCATTATTGTCTCTAAAACCCACCAAGAGGGAGAAAAAAAAAAAGAAAAAAAGAAAAAAGGAAAAAGACTATTTTATTTTTAAGAAGTTGAGAAATGGCTGTAATCACATGCCACAAAATTATAAAAATAGCTGCCAAACCAAACAGGACAGTACCAAGGGCAGACACAGACTCTGTAGAGTTCAGGCAATGTTTCAGCTATGGCACACCATTGGTTGGCCACTCAATAGTCATTCCTTCCACCTACTTCTTCCCTATGCCCCTCCCCCTGGCTTTATTCTTTGCCAACAGATCTTGGGGTTCTGTAAATGTGGGACTGACATGAACTTCAAAGGTTAATTATGATTAGTTTTGGCTCATCATCATAATTTGTCTTTGTCAGTGGCTAGTTTGAGATTGAGAAGTGACACAATTCTAAAAAATGGACATAGTCATGTGCTTTTAGGAGATTTTTGTTCACCTGAAAAAGGAACACAGATGGACAAACCCCTTATGGCTTCTGAATATTATTATCTACGGGTGATTCTTGGAAATATAATGACTCTCTTGAGAACTGTTCTCCATGCAGAACTTGGCATAGTCAGAAAAGATGTGAAGGATTTGAGCCCTAGTAATAATGTCTCTGTTCCATTGAATAACTACCTGGCAAGTGCCTACCTGCTGATTCTTTATTACATAAGGTAATGCATGTCCTGGTGGTTTGATCTCTCTTACTTGCAGCTGAAAACTGATAGATACAGTATGGTTCTTAAAAAATATGGTATACCTCTGATGAACCCACTACTCCTTTATTATAATGACAAGGTCTCAGGTAAGAACTATCTGTGGAAGCATCCATCAGCTCTGGTCCATTGAAAGGGGCATTGTGGGAAAAGGCCAGGTATAAATAATCAATCTATTCAGATCTAGCATTAATAATAAATAAATGTAAGGATTATGGTTTTAGATCAGAATAAGTGTTTAAAACTTTGAAAATGTAGAATTAACATGATTAACAAACTTTTGAAGTTGGAGAACGGTGGAAAGAAATTTAATTAGACTAAATTTCTAATTTTTCATATTGGGAGTTGATTAATACTGCTTAAAGAAGACAAATTAAGCAAAATATGTTTAAATACATTATCTTATTATATAGAGAAAATTTAAATAAATAACATAACAACCAAAATCAGGAAATGGAATGAAGGCAGAAAGTGGGAAAAAATATGAATGTTCCAGTTTATTCATTGTTTGAAGGGAAGAGTAAATATGCACCTTGTAAAACAAACAAAAAAAATGAGAAGCATTAAGATCATTGTTAAAATTTGTAAACATCAATTGTTTGGGATCTAAAAATGCAGTATGTATCCTCCAAGCCAATGGTTGAGAAACATACCCAAAATAAAACATCATATAGCAAGAATAGATAATTTAGAAAACAGTAACAACAAATCATACAAGAACTAAGATAAAACATAACTGCCATGTCAGTAAATGTCAATAAGATGAACTCAACTATTAAAAGAAAGAGATTCTCAGATTTGAGGAAAGCCTTGTAACCTCAGGTGCTATCCAGGTGTAAGTGGGGGAGAATACCTCTTCCATCCCAAGTTTTCAGCAGTCTTCTCATTTATTCTCCAAAGCAACATTGATTGTTCTTAGAATCTCACAAAATTCTTTATGAAAACATTTTCTTCAGCTTAAGGTTCTAATCCTTTTGTTAATAATCAAGACTATTTCAAACCAGTTAACAGAGATGCCGTGATACCCTTCCCTATTGCTTTGATTTTCCCTACCTTTTCCTGATGCCGATAAAAAATTCTTTTCCCTTTCTTGACACCTTCAAAAGACCCTGTGCATATCAAGTCATAATCTATCAACTGTCCAACCTATTCAAGAACATAAAGATTATGCTTTTAAAATTGAGTATTTGAAATACTCTGTGACACTGCTATCATATGAATTCTTCCAAATTAGTTTAATACCAATTGATGAACTAGGCAATGAATCAGTTGCTGGTACTGCAAAGCTAAAAAAGTCATGATTACACCTCAAGCTGATTGTTATAAGAATGAGGTTTACAATTAGGTTTAAAAAATAACAAACATATGAGTATAGAAATGAATGTTGTTGCTTCAGGTGGACATATCAGCTTCAATGATTCAAGACTTAAGTGGGTGAATTCATTAAAATAAGACTTCTAAAGAGTAAGGCAAGTTAACTCATAAGGAAAAATATTTAAAAGATCAGTATGTATATTTGCAAATTGGTAAATCGTGGATGGGTAAGTCAAAGTCCACTTCAATTTAAAAGAGTGGTTCTCCACCTCAGTGAAGACATCTGGATGATGCAATCAGATATTAGGTATATTGCAATTTGTTAGCAATAATAGTTAAAGTGTAGATGTTTGAGAATAATTTACTGAATAAAAACAAGAACAGGAACAAAGCTATCTACATAACATTACTCTTGCTTGCATTTTGATATGGCTTATTGAGCTTGAATAAAAGATTTCAGTATAATTACTCTTTAGAGAATCCTAAAAAATATTCATAGGAATATGTATTTGGTTTAAATATCGATGACTGGAAAACGACCTAAAGGAAGGATTTGTAAAGGCAATGAAACCAAAGGACATAGGATATTAGATGGATAAACTGAAACACTGTTCTGAGAATACTTGGATTTCTCTAGAATAACTAAAGTAGCTATGATTTTTTTTTTATTAAGAAAATAAACACCTGGAAAACCACCAAGAACAATGCAGAAGTCCTCTTCCTTCATTTGTCCCAGTAACTAAGCTGGCCTACCCCAAGAGGCATAAAATCTGTGGAACTTTTGTTCCCTAGGAGGTGGAATACAAAACTCTGAATAAACTAGGACTGCAATCTTTCATAACCAACTATAATTTTACTGGTTTTTATCTGTTACCCAAGTCTCGTTAAGAGAGATGAGAATTCTGCCAAAGCAAATAGAAAGACGCATACACTGCCATCTGAGTTTTATGTTATGTAGGCTACGCCTATTGATGGAATTTAAAATTGAAAGTTACCAGAAAGCCAGAAGGGAAGTTCAGAATGATATATATTCTCAGAGAACAAGTAATACTCTTTTTTCTAATTTCTACTTTTTTTTCCCCCTTGGAACTCTATTCATCTTTTGTTAATATAATATAATACATGATATATTTATCAATGTAAATAATGATTTTAGTATTGTGAGTTGTGTCTAAGTATAATCAGTTCTTGACTTATGCTTTTTCCCCCTATAAATTCCAGTGAAATAGTTTAGATTTTATTATGCTGAAGTTTTCCTTTTAGGACTTATATAGAAAATAGTTGAAACTTTTTTTAAAGTTAAAATCATTTGACACATCATTAAAATATTAATTTCTACAGCTGAATCATTTATTTTTTATTATTTTTGAGTATTTCATAGAAGATTAAGGGTCCATACTTATAGGAATTCTCCATAAACCAGTATTAACTGGTAATCAACAGTTTCTCTTCTGTTATTTCCATTTACTCTTTCTATTCATGTATTTAATGCACAAGATGAATCATATTTTTGTGTGAGATCACAGATATTTTAAAACATCAATCATAATTCCTCTGACATTTTTTCCCCTAAATACCTAGGGTACATAATTTTCTTCAGAACACTGGACAGTGTTCTATTTCTCAGTTTTAGACATAGCTTATCCCTGAATCCTGAAAATTGTTTTTTTTTTCTAGAAGAATGAAAAACAATTTCAAGATTGAAGTTTTAAATTAGGTTCAAATATCATAGCAGATATGTGAAAGAAAGCCTGACACTATGCATTTGTAAAAAGTACTTGTAATAAAAACAGTAACTTAACACTGCTGTGTGTCAAGATTTTTGCTGAATGATTAACAAAGAATATTTCATTTATTTATCACACCTTAGCCATAGGTAAGTAATAGTGTTTACTTTGTTATACATAAGAAGATTAATATGCCTCCAAGAATATCTGCCTAAAAGGGTGTATGTGAAAGTGCTCCCAAAACTTCAGTCTCTATATCAGTGACATATTTTTTTATTAAACTTCAATCACTCTGTATAAATCTAATAAGCTCACGCTTGCCGTATAGATAGGAATAGGGAAGAAAAGGTTATTTTAGCAATAAAAATAGATGTTCCATAAATTTGTTGAGAAATCACTTTGTTCAGACACTTGCTGGGAATGCAAAGATGAAAAAACATAATCTCAGTTGTCAAAGTGCTTAGAGATTAATGAAAGAGGATCCCGTCAACAGATTGTTGAAATGGCCTAAGAACTATGATCAAGATATTCAGTCTTATGAGGTCACAGAGAGGCCCCTAAACCAGATAGGGAATCTGAAGTACTTCTACAAAGGCATGATTCCTTATCCTGGGTTTTGAACACTGCATGAAGAGTTAGAAGAGCTAGAGGTAAACAGGGTGCTCCAGCAAGACAACATCACGAGCAAGCCTCAAGGCCAGAATCAGTGTGTCTTGTGGGAACTCAACAGTTCCAGGTTGCTTAACAAAATTGTGGAAGGAAATGGGGTGGAGGTGAAACTGAAACATAGAGCTTTGTCAAACAGCGAATGCCTTATTCTGTAGAGGATAGTCAACTAAGTAAAGGTTTTAATCTAGAAAAGGACATTGTTAGCCTAACTATTTAGAACTTCAGTTTTCATATTTGTAAAATTTTTCAAGAGAAAGGTAGAATAGATAATTTCTTAGATCATTTCTGGTCCAAAGATTTGGAAAAATCAGTTAAAAAAAGAAAAATTTTACTCTTCTATAGTTGACCGTAAGGTTAAAAAACCAGACAGAGCTTTATGTAATTATGATCCTTATATTAGACCATAATTCCATTGTCCCAATGCTTTCAGTAGGAACTCCTGTGTAAACCAAGGGTAACTTCCAGAGCTGTGTGTGTGTGTGTGTGTGTGTGTGTGTGTGTGTGTGTGTGTGTGTTGCGGAGAGAAAAGTAAGGGGTGGTGGAAACAGAGTTTACTGTTGAAGAAGAAACCATATATAACAGTAATGCTAATGGAATTTCAAAGAAAATTACTCCTAGCAATAAAAGATTTGATAATCCATGAGTATTACTATTATTACTGCCTTAGGAAAAATGGCTAGAGGTGTTCTTGAAATATATTTTTATGTAGTCCATTTGCTTCCAAAATATTTTTTTCTCTTCAAACAGTGTCAGAAGACAATTGATCATCTGCCTCCTTCTGTAGAATTGAAGTGCAGATCAACATCTTGGATTGTTTCTCTTTTGTTCTACCACAGCTTGACAAGTTGGAGAACAGTCTTAAGGATTCATCTTCAAATATACCTGTTCTTCAGGGCAAGTTTTCAACAAAGTCTTGAAAATCATTAATACCTCCATCAAGCCTCCTTTACTTTAACAAATGTATGTTCAAAATACAACAAAGATTAACTTTCTCTGTCTCTGTCTCTGTCTCTCTGTCTCTCTGTCTCTCTGTCTCTCTGTCTCTCTCTCTCTCTCTCCTCCCCCCGCCCCACTCTCATACAGACACATGCACATATGCACACATACCTTTCCAAGTACACTTTGGACCTGCCTTCCCCAACCCTACTACCTGACTTCGTGTTAAAGTATAATGTAGTATTTATAATATGGATAACAAATGCCCTGAGGTACGAATTGATGATCTTTATAAACCAATCAAAATTATTTTCGATCAGATGTGAACCTTCTGAACCACTGCCCCAAAACTGCTCATCTTATCCCTTTTGTTTAATATCTATTTTTGTAAGATTTTCTAGTGAGTTTATTGGACTTAATAGCAGCAGTCTACTCTTATCACATGTTGGCCAATGTAATGCTAGTGAAATGACTAACATACTTTAAATGAAAGTACCACTTTTGCTGAAATTGGCAATAAAAACACTCATTCTCTATTCTCTTTCTCTCTACTTGAATATGTTCCTGTGAATAAATGTATATGACGGATTTAATAGAGACATAAGCTATGTATGTACTCATATCATTGAAACATTATGCATCTGCCTATTATCTGTAGCTCATAATTTTATCTGCAGAACCAGACGTGAAAACCAGAACGCTTGTAATTGAAGTGTATGCTTAGATGTACTTTTGTTATGGAGGTACTGTGATGTTCAGAAATCACAGTGGAGGAAAGAATAAAATGTTTTTTAATCCTTGCACAGATCATGTTCTTTTGTATTTAAGTTTTTGTACACATAGAGCCTATCTGTTTGCATCAGAACAATGGCTGTCTGGTTCTGAACTCAGTATACAAATTATCAACCATGCTGGGTCTTCCTTTGATCCATAGCCTTCCACTTCAGGCATTCAGCACAGTAGGTGCCAAGTAATATCAATCATTTTATTTTTGCTGTGTTCCTGGTAAGAGATGGCAGTTGTTTTCCTGATTCAGAAGATAAGCTAGACATGACTGGAAAAAAATATAAAAGTGAAAATTCCAAGCCTTGTTGAAAAATTTTCAAACCAAAAAATGTATCATTTTAAACATCTTCTATTAAGTGGAATTATAGTAAAATTTTAATTAACTGAAACAAATGGGAAAAGAATGAGAGAGAGAGAGAGAGAGAGAGAGAGAGAGAGAGAGAGAGAGAGAGAGAGAGAGAGAATCAAAAAGAAATTTAAATTTCACTCTAAAGCCGAGTATGTAATTTTTATAGGGAGCTTATTTAATTGCTGGATTGCTTCCTCAGGCAGAGCAACACCACTGCGTTTGCTGTTATGAAGACCCTCTTTGTTCCAGTGAACCAGGTCTATTCCACAGATTTCTTTAGGCAGGAAACAGGTTACCATTAAGAAATTAAATACTGCTTTTTCATTTTCATACATAAATTGAAATCTGCAAACAGCTTCAGTTTTTTTTTTTTCTTTTAAAGAAAGCAATTTTCCAGGATATATTGAGCCAAACAATTTCTCCCATAGCCTGTTTTAATCTGGAAATTATTCATAAGCAATCTGGCTTAGACCAAATCATTTTCCCAAACAAAAAGCTCAGATGGTATGTATGTGATGAGGGCCTTTAAAGTAGTGACACTAGAATTCAACCCTTGATATGCAGAAACAGTATCAGAAAACATTATTTATAGAAAAATGTCTTTAAGTCTTTCTTGGCTGTTGAGTGGCCCCTGAACACAAACCATCAGCACTTGCCAACCAGTGTGAATGGAAAACAACCTACCTACAAAGAATAAAGCTAAAGTAGCATCAGAGGAGGGTTGTAAAATACACTTCTCCAAGACCAACAAAAACCACAAATGTCAAGGAGTTAAATTTGAACTGAATGAAATGTGAATAAGAAGTTGCTTTTTCAAAACTGGACCAGAATTGAACAGTAGTGAAGACAGAATTCCCAGCAAAGCTAGACACAAGGCCAGCAGAGATGCAAGGCAAGGGGAAAGAAGACTCTGTCTCTTGGTAAATGGCATGGTGTTCTCCTGCAGGAGAGTCGATGGAGGCCATCTTGGGAGACTGTCTACACCAGGAATAAATAGGGCCTCACCAGAGACTTACTTTGCTCAGAAGGGTGTTTAGGGAGATATAAGCAAGAATTCCAAGCACAATGGTCAAACAGTAAAACCAGGTTTTCTTCAAAAGACTTTTAACTATGCTACTTGCCTCAGCCCATTTGAGGAGATAAATTGGAAAAAGTTTTTCTAGCTCAATTATGACTCACTTAAAAGCAACCTATATGCCTGTCTGATTTTCTCACAACAGAAAACTGAAACAATGAAATAGTCCAATAAAAAAATTTTTTTAAAGAGTTCTTCATACCTGTTTTCTTTGACAGATATAGTCTCAGTTTGCTATTTCTGTTAACTGCTAACTCTTCAAAAATAAAAGTCAATAATCTGTACTTGATATCTCTACTTTATCTCCTCTTACTCTTCGGTCAACTATAACTGAAGTCCACCTTTAATTCTTGATTAAATTTGCCTTTCCTGAAATCATCAGTGATCTTCAGAAAGCAAAATCCAATTGCTGCTTTTCAGTGCTTAATCTTATATGATCTTTCTCTTGCATTGGACATTGCTGAGATTTTATTTCTTCAAACTCTGCAATCTTTTGTTTCTAACATAGCATAACCCCCAGGATCTCTTTCTGTCTCTTTGCTCAACCCTTCTGTTTTATTCCCTGACACTTTATATTCTGATCGCTTGATATACTACTGGTGGTACCTCATTATTTTGTCTTTTGTCCTCTTCTTACTTTCTCCAGTGAACTGAACTACTATTAAATATTATTAAATGTTTACTAGACATATCCGCTAGAGTATAGCTGTGGTGTGCACCCTAAATATATGCAGTCTTTTTCTCCTCTGTTAATTTTTCATCTTATTTAATAACACTGATTTCTACCTGGACCGTGAAGCCAATATTTTGAATTTATCCCTTTTTTTTATCAAACCCCATTTCAACTTTAAGCATTATTAATACTAATTTTTCTCCTTATCTTTATTAACATTGTCTTAGGGTTTAGATACCCGTAATACCTCATCTGAACTATTGAAATATCTACTAATAGTCTTTCAATTTTAACTGTAACTCTAATCATGTCATAACCTTATTTAAACATTTTCAAGCAGCTTGCTATTGCCAAAGTCTCAAAAACTGTGAATATCTGTGTTCGGTGAACTTGTCCATGACCTGGAGCTTGACAGCTTGTTTCTCCCAAAGTCCTCCTCTCCTCACTCATACAAAATGACTTATCTAAACATTCTGTGTGGTCTTGATTGTACCACTCCTCATCAGTACACTGGTTCCAATTGGTTCATGGGTTCCAGATCTCACTTCAAGTGTAATGTGGGCACTTAGATTTAAGTCTAAACTTACCACAAACTTACTAACTGGGTACTATATATTTTTTAATTTTTGTAAGGGCTTATTTGAGCCAAACTGATGACATATGCTGGGTAGCAAGATTTCAAATGCTTTGTAGAATAACAATTTTGCAACTTCTTTTATGCATTTGAAGTTAATGAAGGAACATAAGGAAGATTGGAGAAAGCAAGGTAAAGATTGGAATACAAGATAGTTAACAAAATTATGAGCTCTCTTGAGGGTGGTTATGGCTTATTTCAAAGGTATGTTAATGGAGATGCACAGAAACAATAGATAATGCTTGCTTAAAGCAAAGACAAACCTTTTACTAAAAAGTTGTATGCCTGAGGTGTGAATACCCCCCACCTGCTCAGTTAAGAATTTATGATGAGATCACAATGTGAGGTTACTTTCCATAGAATCTTTTTTTTTATCCATAGTTCTCTCTTTCCATCATAAATCACTCTGAAGGATTCATTGTTGACCAGCATTTTGGTCAGGTGGTATGGTATTACAGTGTTAGGAAGGCTCATTCTTAGAAAGTCTAAGTATGGATGTTGTCTTATTGATCATTGAAGATGGAGCAAAACTGTACCAATGGAATCTGAGTTGAGGCTGAATTTTTCCCCAAAAGGGAAGGGCAACTAAATGGAAAGCAGTCAAATCTTATGGCCTTCATGCAAAAACAAACAAACGAACAAACAAAAACTGGATCATTTCTAACCTGTGAACTGTCATGATTCAAATTTTACCTTCTGTCTCATTTTTCTGTATTTAGCATCTAGTGTAATATTTACATAAACCATAAAAAGAGTATTAACAGTTATACATGCTCAGTAAGTATAAGTAGTTGGACTATATATAGAAAAACCCAAAGAATAAGTATAACTATTATTATTACTAATATCATTAGTAAATAGGTAAAAAACAATTAAACAAAAAAATTGAATTCAATATTAATCTATAGGTATACCAGCCTTACTGATGTCATGGGATAGCAGTCTACCTCTGGTGTCAGAGTCTTCTCATCCTCAAGGAGACTTCACTGTCCATAGACGGAATAGATGTTCATTTGTGGTCAGGTGTCTGATAAAGTACCTTCCAATGAGTTTGGAGAGTGCCTTTTATTTGATGTCCTTTCCTATAAATAAAATCTCCAGGTGACAGTCAATTATCTTCAAAGTCTTTGTATCCTGGGACCTCTCTGTGAAAGAAGGGAGTTACCAACTTGGCATTTTCTTGAAGTAACCCTATCAAACTTTGGAAATAGTGTAAGATATCTCTTTTCAATAATGTCAGCCCATAAATTCTTTTATCTAATTTAAGTTCAGCTTAAATGCACTGCAATGCATGAAGGAATGTAAAACCTGAAAGAGCCAGGAAGCCATGAAGAACTAAATGGACTAACTGGATACTCCTGAAAGAATATTCAACTTTTCTAATTCTTACTATTCTCATCCATAAAACAGTCATAATATAAAAGTTACTTCAGAGAATCGTTGTATGTATTAAATGAGGTAATATCTCTAAAGTGTTTTTACAGTGCCTGAGAGATAATAAGCATTAATAACTATAAGATAATATTATTACAATAGTAAATACAGATATATGCAAAAGAATTTTATTCAACTACCAAAACAAGAAAATGTTTTTGGTGGGAATCATATATGCCAAGTTAAAAGCAAAAATACGTAGACATGTGGCATTTGTTTAAGTTATGGGGCAATGAGAGGAAATAGCTCATCAGTTATCATTATGAGCTGTAGAGAAATCAGGTTGATGTCTAGAACTCTTGGCTCCAATTTGTTATTCTCTCCAATGAATGAAATGGAGCATGATGGTAACTTTAAGGGCCAAAGAGTACAGCCCCATATATATGTTTTACCACTTGGACACTGAAATCATTTAGAAAAACTGGAAGATTAACTTTAAAAATTAGAGAATTACAGAGTGGGGAGTAGTATCCAGTCTGCTATAGAAGACAGGCCCCACTATCAGATGACTGATACATTTTTTTCCAAGTTTTTGTTCTTACTCCCAGTTAATATCTAGTACTTTTGATTAAAATTTAACAGCTGCCCTAGTTCATACCCATTTATTTATTGCTGAAACTGATACTGGTGCTTACAATGGACGGTATGTGCTATTAAGACCAGTTTGTTCCAGATATACTTTACTGTATTTTTGTGTGTGTGTTTATTGGACAATTGCTTTATGACCATTTTCAGTATTCTTTACAACAACCATCTGTCGCTAAAATTAATTCAAAGTTTTCTGTTCCCAATATACTCTTGAGACTATCAAATAAAGAGTGCAGGGTTTTGTCCTATGCTGACTATCCAGGCATTCATATCTAACATAAAGCTCTGAAATATAAAGTTTACAAGTTTCACGTTTAAATAAAAACATCTTTTTAATCTACTGGCTTTTCTTTTTTTTTTTTTTTCCCCTTACATAAACATTTGTTGGCAGTATTCAGAGCTTTCTTAAAAGTTACTTCCAGTTCCTGGCTTTATCTTTACATAAAATTTTAATATAGCTTAATGGATTCAAAATGTATACAAGTAATAGATAAGGTGTTTTAAAAACTGATACCTACACTAGGTTTATAGAAGCTTAGATATTGCCAAGATATGTAGTATTTTAGCCAGTATTTATTTTCAAAACAGAAAGGTATTAAGACAAGAGTAAGATAAATATTATAATGTGAATTAATGTTTAAAAAATTTGAGAGCATGAGAAATTAAGATCACATGGGCAAAGTAAAATTGGATAGTTAAAAAGTTATAAATACACTATTATAGACCTATAAAATATTGGCATGTGAGATTGTAACAATTTCAGATTGAGGTCATGCTATCCCCCCCATCTTTTCCATAATAAAATAGACCTGTTTTCATAATTATACAAGGCAAATACTCAGAAGAACCAGAAAATATTGTGAAATCATTGTTAATCTATAGACTCACAGGCATTGTTAAACCTGTAAACAAAAGCTATCTATAATGGCAGTTCCAGATATTGAAACATTGTGTAGAATTTCTAATCAGATGTCTTGGGTTGTAATCCCACCTCTCTAATTTATTAGGTAAGAAACATTTAACATGTTATTTAACTTTGTAAGTCACAGTTTTATAATTTTTAAAGTGAGGAATAATAAATGTCTCATAGTATATTATGATGATGTAAAATGCATATATATATATATATGGTATAGAGTAAGTACTTACAGAATTGAATGGTTTGCTTTATTAATATTTGAAACTTTCATATTTAAATATATATTTTATGTATTTTATATGATTAAGCTTTAAATATTTAAAGAAAATTTATGTCTATTTTAAAGGTATTTTTGGTCAGCAGTAAATATTTGGGTCATATTTTTTTATTCAATCTGACAACCATCTTTAAACTGGTATATTTAGATCATTCACAGTTAATATGATAATTTATATGGTTAGAATAAAATTTAACCTATCGTTATTTCTCTTTGTTCCATTTGTTTTTTCTTTCTTTTCTTCTTTTCTTTCTGTCTTTTCTTGGGCTAAGTAGTTTTATGATTATATTTGATCTCTATTGACTTATTAATTATACTTATTTAAAAATTTTTTAAATAATTATCCTGGAATTTATAATATGCATTTCAAGTTAATCTGAGTCTACCTTCAAATAATATTATTTCATGTAGATGAAGCATTTATAATAGTACATTCTCAATTTTTTCACCTATGCTTTGTACCATTAGTGTCATATTTTACTTTTATAGCTGCC
The DNA here is from genome assembly GCA_028627145.1 of Eidolon dupreanum. Taxonomy (NCBI): domain Eukaryota; kingdom Metazoa; phylum Chordata; class Mammalia; order Chiroptera; family Pteropodidae; genus Eidolon; species Eidolon dupreanum. Next base: position 107,846,394 of record CM053503.1, on the reverse strand, counting down.
ATATCTATTATATATATAATATAATATGTATATTATATATTTTATATAAAATAATATATAATATATTAATATATTTCTTATATGTAAATGTTCTAAAAGATAAGTGACTGACATACATCCATGTATGTCAGTAACTTATAAATGAGTATCTTCCCCTTACATCTTCACTTAGTGCTCCCTCTGTACATCTGTGTCATAATTTCTTCTTATGAGTCATATTGGATTAAGGCCCACCATAAAACCTCATTTTACCTTAGCTACCTGACATATACATACATATATGTCAGACACTTATCTTTTAGATCATTTACACATAAGAAATAAATTAAATTTTGTCTCATTTTCATTTATCTCAATTCATATTCTCTTCATTTTTTAGTATAAATTCGAATTTCTGACTGACATAGTTCTTCCTCTTGAAGAATTTTCTTTAAGCATTTTTATAAAGTATAAAGTATGTCTGGCAATTAATTCTCTTTGTTTCTTTGTTTTTGTTTGAGAAATTTTTTTAAAATTTCTCTTTCACTTCTTTTTACTAGATATAGAATTCTGGGTTGACAGTTTTACCCCAGTACTTTAAATATATTACTATATTCACTTTCTGCTTAAATAGTTTCTGATAAGAAGCTCCTTTAGATTCTTATGCTTGTTCCTCTGTAGATAAGGTGTTTTCCATCCCATCCCACCCTTTTTGTTTAACTTTAAGATTTTCTTTTCTGTATCTTTAGTTTTCAGAGGTTTGAATACCATATGCCTGAGTGTGTGTGTGTATGTGTGTGTGTGTGTGTGGTATTTATTCCTCTTGATGTTCTGTGGGCTTCTTGAATCTGTGGTTTCATGTAAGCCCCTATTTTTGTAAAATCCTCTGCCATTATTTCTTCTGCCCCATTTTCTCCCTCGACCTCTTTTCGAGTTTTAATTACACATATATTACTCTGTTTGAAATTGTCCCACACTATCGGTGCTCTATTCTTTTTTATTATTTTTTATTCTGTGTTTCATTTGGGTTATTTCCTTCCATTCAACTGTCATAAAGTTCACAGATTCTGTTCTCAATTGTATTGAGCCTCCTGATGAGTCTGTTGGAGGCTTTCATATTTGTTACTAATTTTTTTTCCCTTCTAGCATTCCTTTTGATTCTTCCTTATAATTTATATCCCTACGATGAAGAACTCATCTGCTCTTGACAATTGTCTACTTTGTTTATTAAAGCCAGTAGCATATTAATTATAATGAATTAAAAATTTCTGTAAGATAGCTTCAATTTCTGTCTTACCTAGTCTGATCCCAATAATTGCTTTGTTTCTTCTGCGAGTGTGTGTGCTTGTGTGAGTGTGTGTGTGTTTGCCTTTTCATTTGCCTTAGAAATTGTTACTGAAAGTCAGACATTTTGTGTAGAACTATAGGTAGTAGGTTAAATATTTTTATGGTTGGAGATAACCACACCTTTCTTCAGCTAGGCCTTAAGCATGGGCTTTGTGTTAATCTATTCAGAAGTTGAGCAGAGTCTGGTATCTGTTGTTTTTATGGTTTCCCTGAGTATACCTCAGGCTTAAAATCTCTTTAGTGATACCTTGTGTTTACAGTGTGTGCTAGTTTGATAGAGGTTCTTTTTTGATGTCCATTCCTTACTTGTCTTTTGGTCTTCTCTTCACATTGCTGCCTAATAAGGGTTGATCTCTTGTACCTTTCCTACCTATAGTCCACTACTGTTTTACTCCAAGCGTGTTAGCCTGATGGTGGGAAAATAAAACATTTCTTGATGCTTTTATTAAGCTTTATTCTCAAGTGGGTCTCTGTCCCTGGGTCTGGGCAATGGTCTTCATAAGTGCTATGACTCTCCAGCTGCAGAGCTGCACCTTTCAGGTATTTCTATTCCTCCTCTAGGATGGATGATTTTGTTTTTGTTTTTGTTCCCCCTCACCTCACCATACGGTAGATTTCCTCCAGTCAGGTGACAGTTTTCATTGCTTTTTCTCCTGCAAATTAAGCCTTTTATCCTGTAGTGGAGATAGAGGAGATAGGTTTGGGCAGAGTTTGGGCAGTAGCTACGATTCTCCTTCTCAAGTCAGCACCACAGAAAAAGCTTTCTCAGAGTTTTTCCAAATCTTTCCTATGAGCACCGCCAAGAAGAATGTGCAAATATCTGTATATCCGCAGCACCCAAGGACTTTATGCTCTCATGCTAGTCCACACTCAGCCTCTAGCAATTTCTGAAAACATTTTAGCTATATCGTCTACAATTTTATGCAGAGTCTGGCAGAGACTACCACAAGTAAATGAACGCTCAGGTTCTATTTATTCCTGCAGGCACCTGCCTCTCTCCATATTTGAGTTACATTTTTGCCCTGAGACCATGATTCTCTGGTGGGCTTAGCTTTTTTCTTGTTGTAAGGGTGGGAATGATATTCTTTACAGTTCTTTACATCTTGAAGCTGAAACCAGAAGTCTAAATCATTAATTTAGTAACAATATAGGAGCAAATAGGTGAAAGAGTATTCTATGAAGTATTATTATTATTATTATACTTTAATTAAAATGGAAATCTTAAATATGTTAAATTAGTAATTTTAGAAATAATTACAAAATATCAAGATACATTTTAGGAATTTTTTCCATTGTATCAAAATAAATTAGATAACTTTTGAATATCTCTAAAACTCTATTAGAGTTTTTTGTCTTTGAGAATTTTGTATGTACTTGTTAATTTTTTTAAAAAAATTAGACTTCTATTATTTTATTTCACCTCTCAAGAATAAAATGTGATTCAATGAATTTTTTCTCTGATCAAGGAGGGCTTCGTTTTTGTAGCACATCAAATATGGTGGTTTAGACTGCAGGTAGCAGGAATCCTGACTTAAACCATTTATATAATAGAAAATGTAATATCTTAAAAGAAATCTGGAGATTGTGGTTCTAGGGTAGGTGAATTCAGCGTCTCAACCAAGGTTAATCTCATCCCTGAAAAAAATCTGCTCAAAATCATTTCCAATGACTCAAAGAATCTAATCCAGGACAGACAGGGAGCCCAGGCTTTGGAATATGTGAATGTGTCATTTAGAAGTATCAGCCCAGGAACTGCTTACATTCCATTACAAAGTGGAGATGGTACTTTCTAAGTTCTACATAAATCCTTCAGATTATCTGTGGCCATTTACAACTCCCTTTCTTCATCAATTCTGACTTTGGTAACACTGGCTCGATAGTATTATTCTAAGTGCTTTGCAAGCTATTGATTATGTAATCCTCACAATAATGCAGATACTAATATTATTCTTACTTCACAAATGAGGAAAGTAAAGATCAGAGGTGCTGAGCTACTTATTTAAGATCATAAAGCTAGAAAAAGGTGAATGTGTGATTTGAGTATGACTCCATAATTCATACTCTTATATAATGTGTTGTCTTGTCTTGAACATTTTCTCTCCTCGATATCTCTGATTAATTCTTTGACTGATCTTTCTCTATTACACTCATTGGTTCTTCGTCTTGTTCCAAAAATAAGAACTCTCCCAAAGCATTATTTTTCTCTTTCTCTGTGATCTCTCTTACTCCCAAGACTTAAATTACCATATCACTTCTATAGCAATGATGAACAGGTATACTCTTCAACCCCTCAATGACTATTTCACATCATCTTCTCTATCCTCATACCTCCAGCACACTCTCCCCATCTTCTTTTCATCTGACGCTATGCTTCGTATTTCACCAAAAAATATCACAAGAGAACTTCCTCATGTTTCTACCAGCAATCCATCACACTCACTTTTTTCTATTTCACTGGTTGTTTCTTCTCAGTATCTTCTGTTTTTTTTTCTTTCATTCTTCATATTTCTAAACATTAGCTTCTCATGCTCTGAACTTGAAACTCTTTTCTCCTTTTACCTAATAATTGTTATATCAATTTTTCAGTACAGACCATCCCTCAGAAATCACCTGTCTCCTTGGTACCTCTCCTTGCATGTATAGTAGGCATATATACATACTATATGTATATATAATGGCAGTAACCAAGGGTAAATGTGTTGATTTAAATAATAGATTGGTATAATGTAGAATATATTGTATTATTTCTAATGACTCTCATGTTTTGTCCTGTAGAATTAAAGAGGTAGACTTCACCTATCAATATGCCATGATTTTTGGTGATGGACTCATGATATATGGGGAGGTAGCATAGAACATGGGACATAAAGGAGGTTCAAAAAGTGATAATTCTCTAACTTAACCTTTCTCCCCCCCCATAAGGAAAATTATATAAGAAAGGCTTTTTGGAATATTTGAAATAAATATTTGAATATTTGGAATATTTGAGAGTTTGAAACATTTCAAATAAATAAATGTGTAAGACACGTCTTAAGAATGGGTCCTTCTGTACTCAATGTTTATCACTAGTGTTTGATCCAAGTGTGTTTTTGTTTACTGATTTGCACTGTAAGTCTGAGGAAAAAATTATCAAGGGTTGTAAAACAATCCTAAGAATTATTGTAATCATTATTCAGATAAAAATGCTCAGTATGGCTCATCTGCTGATGGAAAATACAAAGCAGTATCATCGTACATTTCTTTGTGGAGAGCACACCTCTGAGATGGCCCAGGCCCTTTGTCTGCCTTAGCTTCAAATTATTATCAAAGACAGCAGGTGACTGCGGGTTATCCATTTGTAGGCAGCAGTCTGCTCCTGTCTATGGTTTTAATTTGTGAACTGTTACATGTGGCCTCCCAAGTTCCAAGGACTGAGTTCAACTATACCTCATTTATAATAAAATTTGGTTTTGATTCAAATTTCATCAACCTGCCCAGACTTGAAAAGAAAGTCAACAAAACCAAATCTTTTGTTTCTATTTTCGATGATCTATGTGGAAATTTTTAAAGAACTCTATATTTTAATGATAAACAGGAAAATTTCATTTGGTAGCCCTTAGACTACAGGGACTATACTTGGAAAATATTCATTAACATCCAGTCCTTTAAGAATCCTTAGTGCCTAATTATCAAAGTGAGTTTCATTACTACAGGCACCCATTCATTTAATTAGCTGGAAACACAAGGAGAAACTAAATGATACAATGCTAATTTGGCCCTAAAGTTTTCATTCCATACTTATTTACTGTATTTATATGAAAGTGTTTGCAGCGATTGTCACTAGTTCTGTGCGCTGAAAACAAGCCCATGAAACCATAATGGCAGCTCAAAATTCTTTATACTAATCAAGAACCTAATAAAAATGAAAAAAGCCTTGTGTCTTCATATATCACATATTATAAGTTGTAAATACTTTCTTGCTATTTGAGGACAATAGGATAACTGATTTCATAACAAATCACCACTAAGTTTAATGGATATTTACCACAGAGAAATGTGACAGGCAGTGAACAGACTGAGAATAAATGAGTCTCTGCAGTGTTATTATCATTTCACTCAGTCTTAAAACAATGCTGTGTCATTGTTTTGCTCCTTCCCAAAGCCAGGGGGTTCTCTGAGCATCAGTGGTTGCTGATCTTGGTTTTACTAGCCAGTGATGATGACTACTTTGGCTCTTTCTCTCAGGAGGTCAGCCAGAGGTCAAAGGGGAAGCACGTCCTGTTTACCCAAAGAGGACCTCCTGATCTGTCCCTTACCATGATCACTTTCATAGTTACCTACTGGTAAGGAGTGTTCTGGTCAGTTTCACCTTCTCACATTTTCAGCTCTCAGAGTAATAGGAAGAGCTAACTTCCTTAGACTTTCAGAGGGATGGGAAGCCCATCCTCTGAAAAAGGGGAAAGGAGAGCATCTTAGAAACTATGATAAAAATGATCTCAAGATCTGAAAAGAATCTAGACAAATCTGGTAACAAGAGCTAGAGATACGATGCAGTCACCAGTGGATCTTAAGGTGGAAATGATGGCTTCTTTCTTATCACTACATATTTTTCTTTCTAAATCTATTTTTTGTTGTTGTTTTATATTTTTATGTACGTTGGTCTCCTTTTTGTACTTCTAATTTGTATTTCAGATTTTTGAAATATGGATTGTATTTAAGATTTGGGTAAATCTGTTACCCAATGTATTAATGTCTATCAGAGCTTCCAGTAGATGTTTTAGAGATATCAATTGTTTATAATTTAATATCTAGAGAGTTGATGAAAGAAACACTAATTTTTCTTAAACAAAGTCCTTTTCTGAGTTTTAACAAAAAACCACAGCTTACTGAGAGAGTATTAGCCACCTGAATCAATCGAAAATCTGAGGATCATCTGCTTCCCCCTGCTTAATATGAGAACTGTGTCACAATTTCAATATCTGAGCCTTAACATTTACCAGACTAATTGCCTGCATCATTGTGGACTTGTATTAATTCTGTCTCCTGGCTGGCAACTCTTTTGATTTATACAGCATTGAAAAGTCAATGGTGAGCCTTACATTCTTTCTATCCCACTCTCAAAATCTTGGCAGATCTTATTTTCAAAGTAGTCTGATGGAATGAGAATAGGGCTGCTGAAACTGCTAGATTTTCCAGCAGGAATCCCATTTAAATCTTAGCCACAAATTATTTAACATGCAATATATTGCCAAAGGATGCAGCCAAGTCTTTCCCATTACTGCTCAGGAGACTCTTAACAAAATGTGATTCCCAGTCCACTTCTGTTTTTAAATAGTGGCCTACTGCAATAATTTATTTTGCATTACAGGTCTCATGAGTTCACACATACGTCTCATTTTGATGGGAAACAACTTGGGCTAGTGTCTTAGCAAAAGTTTTTAAAAGCTATGTATAAAACTATAAAATAGTCTTGGATGAAGTGTTGTATAATATAGTGCTAAATTATTTAAATAATACATAACAAAACAAAAGGATGATCAAGAAGACCATGGCCAAATTAGACCCACTAAGATTATAACTGAAAAGGTTTATTTGTGTAATAGAGACAATTTCCACCTTAACACAACCCTGCTAAATCTGAGCATCATATTTATTCTTATTGATCTTTATCTTCAATGTTAAAAGCATCTCCTAAAAGGCTACTTGCACAGCCAAGAAAATAACATCTGAAAAATTCTGCTCAAATATCAGTATTGGGTCAAGTTAACTGACATCTTAAAATGATCAGCTTACTCTGAGTACCATATGCAGCTGTAGGCAGGTACACTGTGGGGCGGAGGGGAAAGAGAGAGAGAGAGAGAGAGAGAGAGAGAGAGAGAGAGAGAGAGAGAGAGAGAAAACAAGAACCCAAAGGGCTGGCTGTCTGCCGGGGAGTAGAACAGTAAACAAATTCATTAATTACACCATCCTACTTCAAATGAGCAAGCTAATTATTTGTTTACCTAAGAGTCAATAGTGCCCCCAGGCTACAGACAATAATAAACACCAACAAAGGCAACTATGTTTGCCATGGCATGAGTATATTTAAATTTCAAAATTTATATCTATCCTACCATAGAGCAAAGCTCAGGCAATATATTTATGTGAAACACTAGAACATAAGGCACAGCAAATGTAATATAATTTTATCAAAGAAGTAAACACATTAAAAAATGAGTTCTTTCCCACCAATCAAGCAGTTCAGTGAAATGTATGCATTGATTTCAAGTCATCAGGATACATTTATATGTCGCCATCAAGAAAGATTATATATGTATATACTTATACATATATATAAAAGGTATAGATTTTATGTCTTATTTATAGTAAATTATTATACATGTATGCATATGTAATAATAATAGTGAATATTTATTGAATATTTACTATGTACCAGACACTTGTAACTGGTATGTTATGCATAAATAATCATAGAGTAATCACAAGACTTGTGTTGTTCTTTTTAGTATTTCATTATTCTTTTTAAATTTTCAATGCCATCTCTTGCTCCTAAATGAGTACTCAGGCAGGACTATGACTTTTTCTCCTAGTGTCCTAACTCCACTTTAGATAATATAGACACTTTCATGTCAAAAATTAGAATATCCAGTACATAATAATAATCAAACTCACCATTTGATTTAACATCAAATCTGCCCTTGCTTCCTCATGTCTGGAAACTTGAGGTGGAAAAAGGATATGGCCAGCTTCCTCTTTCACCCCTTGCTCTGGTCCTCTCCCTTCCACCTCACTTATGAGGGTTAAGTTTATGGGTCAACTTGGCTAGGCTATATTCCTGAGATATTTGGTCAAACATTATTTTAGATGTTTCTGTGAAGATATTTTGAGTAAAGCAGATGGTTCTCTATAATGTGAGTGGGACTTACCCAATTGATTGAAAGCCTTTACTAGAACAAAAACAGAACTCCCCTGAGCAAGAAGGAATTCTATTAGCTGACTGTCTTCAGACTCCTCAAACTGCAACTCTTTCTTGAGTATCCAGCCTGCTGGCTCATCCTGCAGATTTCGGCCTTACCAGGCACCACGACTATGTAAGCCAATTCTTTAAACTAAATATCTTGATAGATAGGTAGATGATATAGATAGAGATAGATGCTATATCTATCCTTATACAGCAAGTGCTCACTTAAACATCATCCATAGGTTCTATGACATTAAGTGAAATGATGTATAATGAAACCAATTCTACCATAGACTAATGGAAATAAACAAAAGCTAAGTTCCTACGGCATCTCATCAATGTTACAATGAAATAATGTTAATGTCGAATAAAATGATGTTACCTCAGGACCTGCTATATCTCGATATATATAGATAGATAGATGATATATAGATAGATAGGTAGGTAGGTAGATGATAGATAGATAGATAGATAGATAGATAGATAGATAGATAGACAGATAGATATAGGTATATATCGATATCTAGTTACCTCTCTATCATCTCTATCTCTATCTCTGTCTCTACCTATCTCTATCTCTATCATCTATCTCTCTCATCTATCTCTATCATCTCTTTCTCTATCCGCACACACACATTCTATTGATTCTGTTTCTTTGGAGAACCCTGACTAACATAATTAACCCTCTTGCCCCTTTAAGAATAGGGCTATGGTCGGAGAGGGTTAAGAGATGAAGGGATGGGAAATATCCTCCTTGAACATCTCTCTGTGCCTGGCAAATGTTGAAAAAAATGGCATTTTTCTCTGGAACACTTCCTTGATCCTTCTTAAATCTCATTGCAAAGACTGGATGGATCTGCCCTCTTGCAATAAATTTAAACCATCATATGCATCTCTATATTGCGTGTTTGCATGTGAGTCCTTTCACAGTCTCTAACGCATTGATACCCCTTTTCTTCCATCTTTAGCTGCTTGGGTCCTCTGTTGCTTGCAGGCAATTCTGTCAGTATTAGTACTAGATAACTTTCTCTTTCCTGGGTAGTCAGCATTTGGTCCATGGGGAATGCTGCTGCACCCTTTGCCCTGACAAACACTGAGTCACAGCCACCCTTATCCCAGCAGCATGATCCTTCTTCTGCTCATCTCTTTCTATTCACCCCTCGTGATCAATGGAGCAAGATTCAGGTCCTGTTCCACAATGAACCCCAGCCCCAGACAAGGTATATCAAGGTCTCAAAGTGATCCCATTGACCTTTCTCACTTCGAAGTTAAAAAACAGCAGATCAAAAGTTAACAAGGCCACACACCCTAACCACTCCAAAGAAATATTTGTATTAATGTTTACACTCTTTCTCTCCTCTTTATGTTTGATAGTTTCAAAGAGGCTGAGAGTTCTAGAGTTGGGTAAATGATTCATTGCACTTGTCTTTGTAATATCTGAATTCAGTTTCACAGTCACCTTGATATCTATATCACTCAGAGACCACAGTGAAAATAGACACGAGGAGTCACATTTGAATTTCTTGTTATACACTGTTTTAAATACTAAAAGGAATTGTCTCATTTCATTATTGCACTAAACCCACAGGGAAGGTACTTTATTATTCCCATTTTACATATGATGAAACTAAGCCAGACATATTAAGTAACTTGCCCTGGGTCACCTGGTTAATGTCAGAGCTGAGCTGCAGACCCAAGGGAACTGATTCTGATTCAAAATCCTAACCACTGCAACATGATGCTGGTTACTGTATATTTAACTTGGCACTATTTCAAAATGCAAGTGTACCTCTTGATTGGTGAGTTTACAATTTAACTTCTTTTCAAGGAGAAGCGAAATGCATATTTCTGACTTTCAGAGATTGATCAATGCTCTATAGGACCTGGGAACTGAGACTTCTTATAAGAATGTGTTTAGCATCTACTAGGAAGTCAGGGCTGTGCTGTAATCAGTTTTGAGGACAATGAAAGAAGCATAAATAAGATATTAAACTAGCACTCTGGACCAGAAGAGGAAGATATGATTTTACTTGGCTCTCATATGTCTTTATGACTCTATTAAAGTAAGATAGTCTATGAAAGGGGGACATATGGAAAGATGACACAGGAAGTCATGTTATGTCACGTGATTCCAAAGGGTTAGGGTTGAGAAGGCTCCTGTCCCCCACAGTCATATTCTCCACTGGCTTTTGGATGATCAATAGCCAGAGATACTCTTGCTTTAAGCTATCTTGGTTTAAGACTGTGAAGTGCATTAAAATGCAATGCCTCTGAGAGAATTAACACTTTACTGCTAGCTTTCTTTTACTCTTTTCTCTGTAAGCATTTATTAGCTTCATTACAGAACGCAAATGAAGAGAAGGAAAAGGAGGAATTTATGACAAACTAGAGAGGAAAGAAATGGTTTCACTCAAACTGAGCTGCCTCCAAGGCCAAATTTGCCCACTGGATGGTTTTATGAATGTACAGATCGGCTTTTTCTGAGCTAAAGTGGTCGTAGTGCACTGGCTGAGGCACACTGTGATGGATTCCAGGAGGTGCCCTGAGCATTGCTTTTGGCCAAATCAATTAATTCTCAGCCCTATTTGTGACAGGGAAATAAAGATGGGGTGTTCCCAGTTGACTAAAGTCTGGGCAGATTACTCTGGGAGAGCAGAAAGAAAGATGTGTTTAATGGGGTTTTTTAGATTAATCAAAGCACCCAGGACAGTAACAAAAAAGGATTTAAATTTCTCTATGTAATGAAATAACAGAGACTTTCATTTTATTCCTGAAGCCAAAGACAGGGTAGGTGGAATTCTTGATTTCTTTGGTCCGTGGGCCTGTGGTGGTGGGGAGGATAGTTGTTGAAGGAGGGGTGTTAGAAATGGGAGAAATTCTTGGTTAAAAGAGAACATATCCTAGCAAATTGGAGCCAGCTTATATCCTCACAAGAGAGAGAAACAGAAAGAGGGTGGAAAAATAATATTTGGTACGGAATGCTGGAGAGATGACTGAACAGAGATGTTTGCTATTCAGTTTTAAATTGCCTCCTTTGTTGTGGTGTGATCACAACCTTCTATTCTCATAAACTGTGAATGAAAGTCATATTTATCACAGTTGTATATTGGTGATATTTTAGCAAATGAAGAGGAGGAATGTGTTTACACATAAGATAATGGTTCTAGATGGAAGGACAGCAGCATGAAGTCAAGGTGAGCAGTGGGGAAAGAATGGAGTTAGAAGGAAAAACATCCTCTCAAGAATCTTCAGAAACATTGTGGGAGGGGCTGGAGATACTGTAGACACCTAAGATGGGGACCTGGTAACTTCTTTTGGTTATCAGAGGAAAGGATAACCATAAGCTATAAAACATGGAAGCATTTAGGTGACCTGTTTTTATCATATTTTTCAAATATATCCAAATGTAATTGCACTTAATTATAAATATACACACATAAATATATGCAAATATAAACAAAAATATACAAACATTACTGAATTCATAGGAGTTTGTAATTATTGTGTATTTTTCTGAATTATGGACACTACGTTTATGTAAGAGATGGTTAGCAATTATTAATATTTAAAAGAAATGTATTTGAGAGAAGTGAAAAAGAGTCTGAAAAATCTCTTTCAAAGTTCCCAGTATACTTATAAGAAGTCTATGCAGAGGAATTGGATTGAAAATACGTAGGAAGATATGGTTTTCCCAGAAAAGGTTGGCTTCTCCCATACTAACTTGCTATAACCATGTTTCCTCTCAATACACGTGTTTTGAGAAGCATTGCATTTCATTTCACCACCCCCCCCCACCCCCATGGTGCTTCAGACCTTGACATTAACAAAAAAATTGTCAGAGACAAGAAAAATTAATTAGTACACTTCTCTTGTTTTTGATTGTTCCCTTTTTAATTTTAATACATGTGTTTCAAACAGTAAATAAGGTATTTAACTATAATTGTCATTTATTAACTTTTCCCCCCAATTATAACTATCCTGTCAAGGTCAGGGTCCCTAAGGAGGGAACATATACTGCACACATGTGCCAAATTATTCCGCAGGCTGAGAAATTAACTAAAAACGAGTAATATGCTCCCAATTTAAACCTGGCAGGGGGTATTGTACTTTCATCCCCAAATTGGAATCAGATTTCCTCCACTGGGGCTTCTCCAGCTCTTGGCATGGACTGTTTACAAGGCAAGCATGGTTCCTCATGGTGTAATAACAATGCTGGGTTCCAGTTAGAGTTCCATGTAGTGTAGCAGGGATGGCAGACATGAATGCTCCGGATGATTCCAACATGCAGGCAGGTTGGAGGGGTAGTGACACTAGCTTATTGCCTTACCTAAAATAGGTGTCCTTTGCTATTTTGAGGAACTACATCATTAATCTCTACACAATTCCCATGAAAACAGCAAAACTTCATAGCCAGAATACAGTTTTCTTATAACAAATTATCATTAACCTATTCCATAGGCAAATGGATAAAGTTTCATTGAAAACAAGCAAGCAAGCTAATAAAAAGCCACTAAATTCTTTGCACCTCTATTTTATCCCACTTGGAAAGGTCCCTGAGATAACAGCTGATTAAAATTCCACGAGATGCCTGTGAATATATGACATGTTTCTGCACTTCTGCCTTTAATTTTTTTTTTTTTTTTTAAGGAAAGGAGCACAAAAGGAAAATGAAAGGGCTTTCTTTGAATAGGGCACTGTTGAAACAGAGTGGTCAGAATATGTTTCAAAGAACATTTTGTCATGTTTGGAATTATAAGTATATAATTCAAAGAGATATTATAATTCAAAGTTAAATGTAGTTAAAACCAATTTTTGTGTATGTCTGATACTGTCTTTGGCACAGTAGATGTATAAAAGAAGTGCAAGGCAATCTTCCTGCTCTTTATTTGTTTATGAGCTCCTAACAAAATTGGTCTTGATTTCCTCCCCTGAAGTATAGAAATATAGAACCTCAAGGTAAGTGGTGAGCAATAACTAACGTAATGGAAGAAAAATTGATTTGTAGTTTGCAACATAATATTCTTGCCTGTAGTGGTTTTGCTGTTATTCACCCCATTAACCTGAAATTTTATACGCAAATGAATATTTCTGGAAAATAGTGTAAATATAATTACTAAGTATAACTTTTATTTAGCAATTACTGAGTACTTGACTTCTTGTTATGTACTTTATATGAGCTCATTAAACCTTTACTGAAACCCAGTGAAGAAAGTCCAGTTATCTCCACTTTACAGATTTGAAAACTGAGGTTTATCAGTTCTAAGTTTCTCAGCAATTTCGAGTGAAGATCTTCAAATATGAAAATTCTTAAATTCTTTCTGCAGAGATTGGTCTAAGAAACCATTCCAGTTTGCTTTTCTTTATTTCCTTGTGTATTTTCTTATCGGATGGGACTTAATGTGATTGTAGCTTTGTAGTCAAAACACGGAGGAAGAAATGTGTGTGTTACTTTTGCTTACCAAAGTAATGCACCTCAGGCATGGTGGGATCTAACTGGAGAAGACAGTCATTCTCTCTCTAACCTTTCCTTAAGCTTCACCAGACTCTTAAAAATGGACAAAATGCCCTCTTTTTATATATTATGTGATACATGTACCATTCAAATTTAAAAGATAAATCTTAGATGTAGGGCTTCCTAGTTCTTCAAATGATGGATACTAAGGTTCCAACTCATTTTCTTCTTGTATTTTGTTTTAGAGGAAAGTATGGTGATATTGGAAAGATTATGTGAGATGATAAGGGTGTATGCAGTTGTATTATGGAAGTAAAGCTCAGGGAAGGATGAAGGGAAAAGAAAGAGGTGATCTGGATGTTGTTTTGACATATCCGCCAGGTGGCCAGACTCATCTTAAGAGTGAAATATGCCCGGACCCAGCATCATATGCAGCACAATAAAAATAAGCAAACGCATTTGCCACCATGTGCTCTTTTCTTTACAATTTCATTTTTGACTCTGTCCCCCAGATTCTAATGATTTTCATGAAGATTTACCATTTTGCAAAACTAGTAATTCACTGGCCTGTGCCTCAGGTATAGTGTATATGAGAGGATTAACTGGGGAAAGCAAGAGAAATATGTCCATCTTTATGCTGACTGAGATCTTAGTTTTGGTTTCCTTTTAGCTTATCTTTTATTTCAATTACTTTACTAAAATATTTAGGGGATGCAAACTTTTACCTTTTAACTTCCAAGCTCGAAGTACCAGTTCTAGGAATGGTTTCAGTAGACTTCCACAGTTTGCTGAGGATATCATAAAAAATAGCTTGCCTAAGTTTGCAAAGGCTTGAGGACAGAAATGAGGATCAAACGATGATATTTGTTCTGTCTTTTCATATATCCTCTGTTGAAACCACACTAGGGCCTGGGGGATTTCTTGGCAGAAGCAATAGTGCAAATGGTCGATTTTTGGCATCAAGTACAGCAATATGAAACAGACAGGGCCTGAACACTTTCTCCAGCATGAAGTCCAAACAGAGATCTGATATTGTCTGTTTATCTGAAATAATTTAATAAGTGATTCATTTTTTTTAGTCTGTACAGAACTGGGGTTTGTCTGGGGGGGTATAAGTATTTGGGAGGGATGAAATATCAACCACATGGAAGATAATCAGAAGACTTCGCTAAACGGTACAAACCATCACAAGCAATATTAATTTTACCAGGGGTAGAAGACTTACAAAAGGCAAATGTCCTCAGATGTACTGTAATTAGCTGAAACCATGTCTGTTTTTGGCACACCTCCTCCAATCCTGTTGACTCGCGGCCCATGACTTGACAGTGTGATTTGGAGATGTTTGTGTCAAGCCAGTTTAATGCTACCAAGTCTCCTGCCACCTGTGTGTTGATGTCAGTATATTTGCCACAGAATTCCATTAAAAGTCATTGAATTCAGTTGAAGAAAACCTAGTTTCCAATTCTGGCCTGTCATTTTTGTGACTCTGGACAAATCCCTTAACTTATCTGTAGCTTAACAATCTAACAAGTAAAATAGCAGTAAGTTCTCACTGGGCTTGATGAGGCTCAACTGAGGGCTCTGAAAAGCTCTTGAAAATGGTAAAGTGCTGCATGTTAGCTGGCCTCTTACACCTATGGGTCTCCAGCCAATATCAGCCACCACTTAGCAACCTTGGGAAAGCTAGTCTGTGGCAAAGCTAAATACCACATTCTCCCAGTAGACTGACCTCGAGGCAACAATTAAGAGTTGTACAGTTGCTTGTTATAATCATATTCTCCTTCTTTTCCAGAGTCATGGATTTCAGTAGAAATCCCCTGACTGAGAGTTTATCTGACAGGCAGAAAACCAGAGCAGAAAAAATAATGTAAAAGAACAATATGAAAACACACAAATTTCTTCTAGGTGAATTAGAATATTTAATGCTTTTAAAGCTTCTATGAATTATTTTCTTTCCTTATTTTATCTTTTACCTTTTTTAAAAAATTAGTTTTAAAGATATTTAAAATATTTTCTATGTAAGAAAGAGTATAATGAGTAAAGATATAAAAATAAAAATATAAACATCTGTAAAACCACAAGGCAGCTTAATAAAAAGAATGTCACCACTGTGTTTAGAGCCCCCTACCTGTATATTTCTTCTCAGTCATAAGCATTTATTTTCCTACCCCTACCCTAAATTTTATAGTAGTCACTTTCTTGCTCTGCTCTATAGTCTTACTACCCAAGGATGCATCTCCAAATCGTATAATTTAGTTTTTTTGGGATTTGTTGGCATCTTATTTAATTTTGAGGACTATTTTAAGGATTTTCTGTGAATGGAATCATACTACGTATACATTCTTCTCATCTTGCTTTTTTTGATTTGACGTTACATGTGAAAGTCATTCATTTTGTTGCATGTAGCTGTGGTTTGTGACTATGTGCTGTAGAATAACATTCCTTTTGTAAGTATACTACACATTTAATATGTCATTATCCTGCTAATGGACATTTGGATTTTTTCCAGTTTATGCCTATTAGAAACAACAACGTTTTAAAAAAGTTTCTGCACTTGTCCTCCCATGCAATAGTTTCATTCCTTTGCAGTGGTCACACTCAGTCAAAGGCTGTACATATCCTCAGCTTTACAAGATAATGCCAGACTGTTTTCCAAAATAATTCCACTAATTGGCAATTCATACTAATTCATAAAAAAAAAGCCTTTGTTTTTCTCTACATGCTATCACGTTGACTTTTGCTTTTACCTTAAGCTAGACTTAAGAAAAATTCCTGACTCTAATTTCAATGACTTATTTCTTTGACATAGTTTTGGAACATGGTCTAAATGAGATATTGTTGGTAATCTAAGTGTATTTACAAGATTGGCCAGTGTATTAATTTCCTAGGGCTGCCGTAACAAATTACCAGAGACTGGGTGACTGAAAACAATAGGAATTTATTTTTTCACAGTTCTGGAGATGGCAAGTCCAAAACCAAAGTGTCACTGGGCAATGCGACCTCTGAAGACTCTAGGGGAGACTCTTTTTTTGCTTCTTTCTAGCTGCCGCTGTGTTCCAGCAATCCTTGGCTTATAGCTACGTCACTCCAATCTCTGCCTCTCTCTTTCATGTGGCTCCTTCTTTGTGTCTCTGTGTTTTCTCTCCTCTTATAAAGATACCAGTCACTGAATTTAGGGCTCACTTTAAATCCAGGATACTTTCTTCTTGAGATCCTTTAGTAATTACATCTGCAAAGACCTTATTTCCAAATAAGAGCACATTCCCAGATACTGAGGGTAAGAACTTCAACATATCTTTTGGGAGGACACATTCTAAGCACTTTGGTCTGCAGTGAGGGAAGAAAAGAGGAAGGAAGGGGAAATGATTAGTTTGTGAAACAATTACTACAGATACTACATAATTTTTTACTGCTTACGATGTTAACAGTTCCCAAAGGAGAGCAGTCTAAGAGCTGCCCACTCAAAATAACACACCTGCTTCAAAAAAAAAATCATACTTTGATTCTATTAGTTTGCTTTTAAAGACAGGCAAGTAGTTAAGAGAAACAAGTCGGGGTTTTGCGGAGGTCACCTAGGGCATATATGCCCTATCTTTGCATCTGAGTCCTCCGGTGAACTCTACAATCCAACAACAGAGGGAGAATTCAGAAGTTGTCCACAGAAGAACCATTTTATAAAGGGATGTTCTGATTTTGTTCGTTGAATTCCTATTTTTATTGCCATAGAAACAAAAGTTATTGAATATAAAAACTTATCTTGTCTACATAAGATTTTTCTTTTCTTAAAAGCCTTGGTCTGCATTCGTTTATGATTTAGCAAGAGGGATCTTACTTTGGGAAAGAAGAGCATCTCTGGTTGCAGGAACCAAACCTAACCCTCCCCTTTCCCAGCCACAGTGCCTGTGTTCTACCTTTAGAGACAGAGTTCTCACTGCGGGTTCCACTGATGGCTGTGGGAGCACCCTGTTGAAACTCAAGGGTCTCAAAGGGAGTGGGGGTAGGAACGGAAGAGGGCATTGAACAAATTTCAGTCATTGCTACTTGAGACATTAGGTTAACAGATAATATCTTACAACGTATGATTTGTACTTTTTGTGTGCTATCTAAAAATATTTGTCTTTCTCAAGAGTATAGAGACTTTTATTCTTATGAGATTTTAAAAAATATTTCATAGTCAAGTTTTACATTTAGGTCTGTAATCTATTTTAAGTCAATAGTTTTTATGCTGAGATATAAGAGATGATGACCTTTTAAAAATACAGATTTTTGTACCTCTTCACTATCACAGGGTATTATTTATAAATATCTCTATGTGTAACTAACTGTATCTATATTAAGCTAATATAAATAACAGGAGTTCCTGCTATCTACAACTTCAATTCATTACCATATGGATTATTCTAGCTATTGGTAGGGAAATATAACTTTCATCCTCAACATGTAAGAAAAAGAGAGGAAGATATACATATTTTAATTTAATGGCTAATAGTATGGGTTTTTTAATGCAGAGAAGTACAAAGAAGAAAATAAGAGTCGGACTATAATTTCCTGGCTCAGAAGACACTGTTGACATTTTTATAAAATGAAATTAATGATGTATTAGGCTACAAAATATAAAAATGTACAAAAAGGTATAAAATGAAAATAAAATTATTTTGCTTTGCCCTGATCCCAACTCTCAGGCTTTCTCTAGACTATAACTGATTGATGTTTTCTTTTATTTCTTACAGAGGAGAAGGCATTGCATATACTGGCATCTCTCCCCGCCGCCCCCCCTGTCTTTCTCTCTCTCTCTCTCTCTCTCTCTCTCTCTCTCTCTCTCTCTCTTATATATTTCTATCATTATCTTATAACAAAAAGACCATACTAAATATACTATGCACACTTTGCTTTATTCACTTACATTATGAGTCATTTCCATTTAACTCATTCTCTTTAATGACTTTATACTGTTTTATTATGTTTTTGTCCTATGATTTGTCTAATTCCTGTTGGCTGACTCTGATTTACATCCAGTTTTATTTTTTTTTTACAAAGAATGCTCCAATGAACACCTATATGTGTGAAGACACAGTCACACCACACACACACACACACACATACACACAAAATTATATAAAATTTTCATGTATATCCTGGGAAGTTCTTCGCAGTAAACTTATTTGGATGTGCGCAGTAAGATTATTGGCTCAAAAAGTGTATGTATTTTACATTTCAATAGATATTTGCAAAATTTCCTATAGTAAAATTATATGAAATTATAATCTCACTTAAAATGTGCAAAAATCTATATTTCCAATACCTTTGATAGTACAAGATAACCTCAAACTTTTAATTTTCTGTCTTTCTGAAAAGTAAATGTGGTATCTTGTCAATGTTCAGATGACATTTTCATTAATAAATGAGCCAAACATCTTTCATATGCTAACTGGCTAGTTCTATAAATCTCCTCTTTCATTCTTTCTCTACTTTTTATACTGCGTAGTATATCATGTCTCTATTGGGTTGAGTTGAATAAGCTATTTGTAAATAGAAAAACATAGTCTTTTATTGTTTACAAATATGGCAAAGATGTTTTTCCTTGCTCTTTTGAGGTTGTGTTTTCGTACAGAGATTTTAAGTTTTTCCATTAGATATCATCTCAAGAAATTTTCCTAATTATGTAACCAAACACCTTCCAAGGAGTACCTTCATTTTTTTTCTTTAAAGTTATGTGTCTCTCTGTAGGTAAAGAATCTGCTTTCATTCAAAGATAGCTTAATATTCTTTCATCAGAGGAGAGGTGAGAAATGAGAACAGTGTCTCTCAGGCGGAGGACTGGACCCAGAGTGTTCAGTTGACTTGGATGAAGCACTGTTTATTTCCTTACCTTTCCCTATTTCCCAATTAATTTTGGAAAAAAAAAAAAAAAAAAAAAAAAAGCCTGAAATAGATACCAAAAGAGAAGAAGGATATTTTTCTTTCATTTTTAAATTTAAAACTTATTCTATATATGATATTAAATTCACTTTGAGATTCTTAATTCTAAATTCTTGTCACATTATTTTGTGTGTATGTGTTTAAGATACAGGTCACTCTCTGTATGACTTTTCTTCGTTAAACCAGTTTTAGTTTGGGGTATTTTTATTTACATTACACTTTTACCTTTACCACTTGAAGAGTCTCGAGCAAACTGCAGAGAGCAGATTCATCTTACGAAACCTTTGGTAAAGAAATCATAGAAGTAGATATCAAGATTCCTAGACTTTACTTCCTCAGCCACTGTTGTGATGAAAGACTGACAACAATTTTTGAGATGTTAATAGAATTTAAGAGATTACTGAAGTAAGATTTTTAACCAGATGATTACATGAAGGGAAGATCACTGTTTTTCACGAGATAGCAGAGAAATCCATGGAGTCTCGCAACTGTTTCGCAGCTAGCAAACCCTCAGCCATGTACTCGCATTGCAGGCTCGTTAAGAACTCCTTGGGGCCCTGGCAGCACTTCTAGTTTTTCCTTACATGCTGCCTTGCTGGCTTGGGTTTCTGTGTCATGAATCACCAATAGTTATTTAGTCAGGCTCTCTACCCAGCTTCAGTCCTGGGGAAGGGCTTTACACATACCTCCTCTTTAGCTAGAGGAGTCAGTCTCCAATTACAACTTCCTAGCAGTCTGCAAAATCTGTAATTTGCCTAAGGTGAGCAGTTAAATGACTCTTCTCAGAGGGAAATTAGGTTTAGTACCTTCACCCTCTCTCCTCTAAATCTTCAGAACCCAATGGAATAGAAACAGAAGACAATTTTTAATACGAACCAGCTATTTTATATGAGCTTTGGGGTAACTTGAAAATAGTTGTGACTTCTGTAGCTCCTAGTGTCTCCATCGGCACTGACTCTGAGCATAATTTCCAAGTAAGCAAAATATTTCTTTGATTTCTTCCCATCTCCTCTTCTAACTTAGCCCCTATTGGCCTCTGGTGTCCTCAGGCATGACTGAACTAAGTCCCTACTCAAATGTGCTGTTTCCCATACTCAGAGTTTCCTATGCTCCAAAATTGACTTCTTCCTTCTTCCCAAGAGAGATTATTACCAAAGTCTCCATTTCTTTCTTCCTTTTTCTTTCTTTCTTTCTCTTTCTTTCTTTCTTTCTTTCTTTCTTTCTTTCTTTCTTTCTTTCTTTCTTTCTTTCTTTCTTTCCTTCCTTCCTTCCTTCCTTCCTTCCTTCCTTCCTTCCTTCCTTCCTTCCTTCCTTCTCTCTCTCTCTCTCTCTCTCTCTCTAATTGAGTTGTGGTTAACTTGGTATTGAAATTTTCTTCTTTTCCCTCTAGCTTCACATTCCATTCATTTTGCGCTTTTTACTTACAGTTAGGGATGAATAGAGAATGGGCTCATGATCCCGAGCATGTTCCATAATTGGCTCTTTTTTAATGTCTGTGATGACTCAGTGAAACAGGAGAGAGCAGCTTGGGGTGCACAGTGGGATCTGCAGGGTTCACCCTGCGAAACTAGAAGAGACATGGTCTAGCCTACTGGAAGGTCAATACCATGAGGACAGGGTTTTTTCACTTTGTTCACTGCTCTATCCCCAGCACGTAGAACAAGGCATAGCATGTGTAAGTGGCTCTGCAAACACTTATCAAATGAATGAACAAGTGAATGAATGATTTGTTCTTCCTTGCTTACCAAACAGCCAGGCCTCCCTATACCCCAACGTCACTCAATCCCCAGGCCTATTTTTCTCATCCCAGAATCTGCAGAGCTGCTGAGTATTCCGGGTGTTCTGTAAGCTTTTCATGTTAGTGTAGCCTCGTAGTTAGCAGAGCCCACCTTACAGCGTTATTTTGAGGATGCATAGCAAGTCCTCAGTCAATGTTAACTTATAAAATTATAATTATCATTAATTTAATGTTCATATTTTATGACAATTTTATTTGTTTTTGAGCAGTTTAAGGTTCAAAGCAAAACTGAGGAAAGATGCAGAGATTTTCCAAATAGACCCTGCCCCTATGCATACATAGCCTCCCTGACTATCAACATCCCACCAGAGTGGTACATTTGTTACAAGTGATGAACCTACACTGCTACATCATTATCATACAAAGTCCACATTTTATATTACAGTTCACTCATGGGGTTGTTAATTAGTATTTTTAATAAGTTTATTGATAACAAAAATCCCATTTAGAATTATCACTTGAATATTTGTAAAATCAAAATAGGAAAAATATATTTTGTATACTGATTGATTTCCAAATCAGGGAAAATGAGAAATGGTATCTTTTAGTTGCCTATTGCATCATAACAAATCTCCTCAAAATGAAGTGGCTTTATGTAATGATAATCATTCATTAACTCTCACAGTTTCTGTGGGTTAGGTTGTGGCTTGGTTGGTTGATTCTGGCTCAGGGTCCCATGGAGGTTGAAGTTAGGTACTGCTGAGTGTTAGCCAGGGCTGTTGTCCAGAGTATCCATCCACTCGTGTCCTCTCCATGTGGCCTGGGCTTCCTGACAACATAATGGCTGAGTTCCAAGGGCAGTGTTAAGATTGAAAGAGAGGGAGTAAAACAGAGAAAGATGCAGAATATGGATTGTTCTTTATGATTCAACTTTGGAAGACATACAGCACCATTTCTACCATATTTTATTGGTCAGAGAGTTTACAAAGATCTCCTCGAGTTCAAGAGGAGGAAATGAAGAGCCCACATCCTGATGGAGGAATGCTAACATTTCATCACAAGAAAATCATGTGGAAAGGGATATAAATAAGTATCAATGTGACCAATTTTAAACAATACAATCTTCCATAAGATATGCCTTCAGTTGCAGCATGCAGGCATGCATGCATGGACACACACACAAATGCACCCACAGGTTCTGACGATAGTAAGGTTGTTACTAACTACGGTTCATCATTTTAGATTTCAATTAGCAAAGAATTATGAGGGTACTTCTGTAACGTTTGCCTATGGGGATGAGAACTGCTGTGTGCAACCACTTACAAAGCATTCATTGAATTACAGTCTGACACCATTTGAAGGGTGTTTAAAGAAAAAGGAGTCTAGGAGTCAAAATTGAAAGTGCAAATTGAAAATGCTTCCCTTCTAGAGTGATACGGCTGTAAATACCGAGGCTGTTTCTGTTAAACAACAAATAGAAATGCTCCAGAATCAATGAGAGGTGTTAGCACCAGGGAAAAACAGCATCTTAAATCCTTACGCTAACAATTAAATCAGACACTTTTGACACTTGATCTGAGACACTTCTGGCACTGCTTTATTCTTCATGGCATGATTTGAAAATCCACAGCAGGTGACAAACAGATTTGAGGGGATCATTGGTTTGGCTTTCTCAGCACTCTCCCCAAACATAATTCAATATATTTTATTCAAACCAGTTTCATTATTTTTTGAGAAAAGGCAATTGGTGAAAACGAGAGGGTTTCCAGAAATATATGTCACAGCAAAAAAAAAAAAAAAAAAAAAAAAAAAAAAATTCACCTGCTCAATAGCAGTTGAATATTAACACAATAAAAAAAAATGTGATTTATTTATAAGACCCCAAGGACATTCCGTTATAGTCTGTGAGTTGAGAAATCTCTGCCTGGGAGAGTCTGAAGTCTTAGACGTTACCCACCTCACCATATGGTGTGCTTATTCAAGTAGAGGGAAAAAAAATGTTCCTGTGATCATTGTAACTGAGAAGATAGCTAAGCTGCTAAACAAATAATCAAATGGAAACAATATAATGTCGGAATTTTAAGGGTCTCATTTCTCAGAAGTGTTCTAAATGCTATAAACCTGCAGGAATTAAAGTCCTAGATTGATACTCTTAGAGCATTGCCCTGCCATATGTGGATCGTGACATGAGTTCTTGGAGAAACTGACACGAGGAGCAGCCACTACTCCCAGTTTCCAAGAGGCAGTACTGCCAATCTAGCAGAGCAACTGGAAGTAGGGGCAGCCAGGCCAGCAGAGTCTAAATCCTGGTTTACTCGCTTATTAACTGAGCAACTTTGATAGGTCCCTAGACCTCTCTGAGCCTCAGTTTCAACACTGATAAAATGGGTATCATGGTACCTATTACATGTGTTCAGGACCTAGCAGTGTCAGCCCCAAATAAATGGTAGCAATTAATGCTATTGGTGGTCTCTGGTTCTCCTCACCACACCATCTGTTGTTATCTAGAGAAAGGCCAAAGACTAACAATGAGGACTATAGGCAATTACAGAAGTCCTACAAAGTAACCCTGCCAGGAATCTGATGGCAAGGGTCCAGGATATATAGACCATGATGTAAACACTACCAGGCATGCAAATAAATTTAACCACCAACATACCTTTCAGGTGGCCACCCTTGTTCCAATCTATGAAGAATTGGCACCCAGATTTGTCCCTGGGATTTTAGGAGAATGAGAGTGGATCTTGATGCATGATTCTGTGTCCTTGACTTCTATAGTCCATTGTGCTCTTTGTTAGAGTCAGGCATGTGCTCTGTGACTTAGCAGTACATTTGTCAGAAACCTTGATTCGCTCCTGTGGGATTCTGAGGGAGAATAAGAAGAGGGAAGCTCTAGGTGAATACTTCTACCATCAAGATGGAAGGAAGGGAAAAGCAAGTCCCAGACCCGTATCTACTCTCTCCACACTCTCCTCTTAGCCATAATTGTAACTCTTTGCTTAGGTGAAGTGAGCAGCGAGAGCAGCACACGAGAAAATCTCTCAATGTCCACAGGAATAGTCTGGGAGACTGGAGAAAAATTCTCAACCCTAAGTCTTATCTCTTGACCTTTGGGCTCTATGCAGCCATCAGACTGGAAGCTCAATTTTTCCCACTTTCAGCCCTTAGAGTAAAAGCCAAGCTTCGGTGATTGCACAGCTCCCAGGATTCCTGGATTTCTCTCTCTCTCTCTCTCTTTTTTTTTTCTGTTATGCCCATCGCTTCCAACTTTCATGATGGCTCAAATTTTGTTTTGTTTTGTTTACAAATTATCCAGAAATTTAGTTGACTTTATCAGGACACTTTTTAAAAGTATTTAAAATACACAAAAACAGAAGTGCTCTGTACTAAGTACACTCCATCATGATTTGAATATTCAGACATCTTGAAGAATGCAGTCCCTGAGATGGAATCCAGCTATTACTGACTCATGAAGCACAGGCTGCTTTTTCTACAACTGTCCTGTGCCTTTTGTAATATTGACCTCCTTGTTTGACATCCTTTTCCAAGATTTGAAAAGAATGAGGCTGTTTTCATACTTCTTTCTTTAGATAGAGGATAGTGGATCAGCTGCATATTTATGATGGGAGGTCCCTGGAAAAAAAGACTAAGAAAACAATTCTCTAATTAGATGATCTTTAAATGACTCAAAACAGACCATGGAATAATGCAGTGGAATGGTGAAAACAAGGTGAAACAGAGCTTAGGAATGTTGCATCCTCTTCTTGTCCTCTTGAACAATGTTTTCTCTATGGGCCACCCAACTTTTACATGTATGAAGCATTATAGTCACATATATTTGTACAATTGCACCACCCTTAGTTCTTCATGCAACTGCTTAGTCTACAGCCTTATGAGTAAACTTTCTATAGAGAACTTCTGAACATTTACTCTTTTTTTCAGTATTTCATCAGTTCTAAATCTAGATGGCCTCATTCATTTTCTAGCAATTTATTTTGCTACAACAACTTCTTGCATCAATGAAAATTTATTGGTCATAGTGTTTAAGAACACAAATTTGGGCCCCAAATCTGTGTTGAAACTCAGTGAAAATAGTTATGACATATTAGTGAAATATGTTAGTAAAAATAATTATGGCATAATTCATCAGATTTTGAGGAGATTAAATAAGGCAACATATATAAAATGTTTAGTTCATGGCCGAATACAATGCTTTTACCTTAACTATTCTTTACCAACCTTAAATGCAGAGAAGTCTTTGTGTTTTCCATGGAATCTATGTATTTATTTATTTATTTATTTATTCATTCATTCATTCATTCAAACTTATTGGGGTGATATTGGTTAATACAATTATATAGATTTCAAGTATTCAATAACACATGATCTATATACTGCATTGTTTCTTTACCACCTAAAGTTAAATTTCCTTCTATCACCATATATATTGACCATTTGACCCCCTTGACCTTTATCTACCTTCTTAGAGCAGTGTTTAGGTGATACCAACTCCAGAGTGACAGAGATTTTATCTGTTTCATTCTCTACAACACTGGTCCTGCTACAGCACAAGGTACAGAGTAGACATTCAATAAATGTCTATTACATTAATGAATAAGTGAACAAATTATAGAGCATCAAAAAATAAAAATGGGCTATGATCTCAGACATTAAGTAATAGAAAATAAATAATGAGAATTTTGAGTGACCAAGCTCCATTTCAAAAATAAATTGACCCTTTTTGAGAATTTTACACAATTGAATATTCATTTAGTCTAACGGTTATCACTTTTTATAATTTAAAGTACTAAAGGCACTACAGTTAGAATTAAAAAACTATTTCTTCCTAGTAATTAATATTCATTGACTTCTCATTTGAATTGTGTTTTGTAATGTTCTTCGTTGAGAAAATTTTAAGTGTATAATTTTTATTTTGATTACAAAGTAGAAAATATCTACGATATATGAAATGGACAAATGATCATGAACAGAAAGTTTTAATATTCTGGTAATATGAGACACATTTCAGATTGAGACAGAAAAGACACATTTTACAATTTGATTTCTACTTATATTTCTAAATTTTGTTGTCTGCCTTGTAGAAGTGAGTTTTCCAGGACTGAAAATTACTCTTTTCTATTATGAATTAGATTCATTATCTATACTAGTAAAATCCTTTAATCACAAAATTTATTTGACATCGTTTAAATTTTTAAAGCTAGTGGAGGAAATATTGTGACATGAGTTAGTTATAGTTGGACAGTCAGTTATTCTATGGGTAATACTCTCATGTAAGCAAAAAATAACCATAAAATGACGTAATAGGCCAGCGATATATCTCATTTCCTCTCCATTTGGGGAACCACCAAAGAAAGTCCTTAATGCAATGGAAAATACTTTTTTTTTTTTTTTGCAATTCATAAGACAGTAAGTAATTGAGGCTTGAAAATTAGAATGCATACTGAAAATTTTTGGTTTATTTTTTCTGTTCCAATGTGAAGTGCTGGAGAATTCAAGGTGTGTCCTAGAGAGATTTTAAATATTGTGTAAATGAGCTTGGAAAGCGATCTTGTTTATTGAGTATGTACTATGTGTCGGATAGCGCAGCACTTACCCTACTTCTTCTCTTCCATCTACTCCCCCTAAGTCTCAAAAGGTTGACACATGATTCTTTCTAAGGGCCTAAGGACAGCGACCTGGTTTTATTGCACTTTGTACCCCCACACATAGCCTAGCACATGCTTTATAACACTACTTGTGTACTAAATATTTGTAGCTCTAAAATCTTAGTTGCGAATGGAGACAGCAAAGGCACAGCAACAGATTTCCTTCAAGTTCAATCAACAGAGAGAAAGAATAAGACTGTCTCGATGATCCCTTCACCCTTGCTTTTCAGTAGAAATAGAAATTGACTATATGGGCAAATTTTATAAATTGCTTCTTTTAAACTTCCTATACAAGATGAATTAAATCCATGAGAATAATAGAGGAAAAAGTTGTTTTTGAACTAATTGTTTTAATGTCTCCAAATAACAATATCTAACATTTACTGCCTGCTTATTTAACAAACATGTTCCAAGTGCTTTACAAGAATTAACATTTAATCTCAAGAGGACCTCACAAGAAAGGTCTCATTATCATTTTTATTTTACAGACCAGGAAACTAAAGTTTAGAAAGGTGCTTTAGTTTGCTCACAGTTACATAGAGATTGAGCCTAGATTCAACCCCTAGCAGTCTGGCTTCCAGCTCCATGCTCAGCTCTTCCTGTACTATACTGACTTTCTGTGTGGCCATTAAATGTTAGTTTGTCCATCTTTCTCCCACTAATAAGCTGAATTTTTATTTTTTTGGTTGTCTTTAGTTTAGCCCTATCTCTTAGAACTTCAATAGTTATAGAATATAAATATTGATTACCTCTTTAATGCTATCATCACTTTAGCATTGTAAGCCCTCCTTCACTCTGAACACTGAGTACATTATTTTGCTCTTGTTCTCTAAAAAAATCTGATCGACTTTTTAAAGTGTGCACACACATGAGTGTTCATAAAGAAATAACAACTTTGTTGTCTCTATGGGTCCATGTGGCCCTCGTGTCTCTTCCTGTTGAATTTGTGCTCTCTAGTCATTCTGTTTTTTCTATCAGTGATTTTCAGTCACTCCCTATGGTTTCTTGCCTAGCACCCCTGCCGACTATATCAAACTTGTTTTTGACAGATAATTTGCATAATTTACTGGGATGTAGGAGTTTCAAAAACATCTTTGTATTTTTGTAAACTGGACAGTGATGGGCCAGAAATTTATTCTCCCAGCCCCACAGCGATCACTGTGTGGCTCCCACCATGATTAGGTTGGAGGAAGCGTGACTGTTGTATTTGACTCTCACACAGATTGATGTCAATACATTCTGAAATAATTATAATAACCTGCGGATATGAAGTGTATTCTGTTGAGTGGGTGGCAAATCTGTTTCTAAACATATTTCATTGAGTAGATTCCTAGCCGGGTTTATATTTCTTAACTACTCTTTATAGTAAACATCACCCCATAATGGTCACATTTGCTTGTCAGTAGTAAAAGTTTTTGTGTTTGTGTATTTGAGAGTAAACATAAAAGTACACATCTACTTTTGTTTTTGTTTCTAATATATCATCTGAGATTCACTCATCTTGACAGTATCAGTGATGCAGAGTAATATATAATCAAAACACTAAATAATGATTTTAATAATTTCATGGAAATACCTGGTTATTTAATTCATTTATATAGTAATTAAAAACTTTTAATTATTTTGATAATTGCAATTTCCCATGGTACAACTCTAGGTCCAGAAAAAACAAAGGTGTGAATTTGGGAGACATACATGCAGATATATTGTCAGTGATTGATAAGTAGCATGTATTAAATTAACAACATTAACATAGTAATTTACCATATCCTTCAGGTCTTAAAATGCTTAACTTGAATGTTTCTTCCTGATTATTTTTTCCGAAATTTTGGAAGGCATAGATGGCATGATGTTTGGTCTGGGCGGTATCTAATCACTTCAAAATCATATATACAAGCAGTGGTTTTGTAATTTTGTGAAAGGTTTGAAACAATAAAAAAATCTAGACCAATCATGATTCTTAAAAATGATCTTTACATGTATTCTCTCTGCTGCCAGAACTTCAGAGATGTGACATAAAGCAAAAGGCCCTATAGGGCTTCTGGTTACCATCAGACTTGTGGAATTTCAGTGGAAACCAGGAACAGTTCTTAATATTTTATAAACATGTTTAACTTCCTACAATTTGTTTTTTCAGAAGGTATGCATATTATTTCCTATCTGATTTTCCTCAGACTATAGCAGTAAAATTCTGAAAATGAGAAAAGTCTATAATATTTATCCCAGTTTTCTCCTCTGAGTGACAGGCCCATGTGACAGGCCCCCTTGGCTGACTCTCAGTGATGTCAGAGTGCTCACAAACCAAAATGGGTCTCTTAATTTCTCCTCCAACATCTACTGAAATTTATTTTTATTCTGGGCCTCCACAGCTGAAAAAAAGAGTACTGATATCCATATAGATGCCAAGCCAGAAACCTCATTTAAGTATTTTTTATTCAGGTATAGTGTGCAGAGCATAAAGAGCATGAAATGTGGGCATCTGGAGTATACAGCCTAAGAAACGTCTATTTATAAATACACTTGTGATCACTTTCAAGATGCCAGAAGTTTCCTTTGTGACCCTCTGGGAGTCATTTATTCCTTCTTTGTCATACCTAAACCTTCTTCAAGTTCTTGCTATTTTTTCTCCATAATTTATCTTGAGCCTTTTCACTTCTCTCCATCTCTGCTCTTACCACAATCATCAATCACCTAGACTACTCCAGTAATTTGTCTCCCCACTTCCACTTTTGCCAATTCATGAGAAGGAATTTTTTTTTTCCAGAAAAATGGATTGTGGAAGATCCCTGAGCCAAGTATCACTCTGAGAAAAGCAATTTCTTCCTAGGATATCCCTGGAGAAGAATTTGGCTGACACAAATCAATTTCTCTCTTGGTCGACTCATGTCCTTCAAACCCATAGCCTATCTCATTCCATTGGGTCTAGCACTAACCAGGGGAAGAATTTTGGAGACACCTCACTAATGTGTACTGGAATTCCTATAGAATCAGTGGATAACCTAAGTCCTGGAACACGGTGGCAGGCTGAAGATAGGGGATGGAATGAGGTGAAAGTCTTAAAAGAGAGATGGAAATCTTTTTAGAAAGAGTATGAAATTGAATTTTATGAGTAAGTGATTTTGAATTTTAAGTTCTGTTCTCTTCTTTTGAATTAAAATTCACTTCTGACAGTCCCAAGCCATCATAAAAATGTAAATACTGTAATCTGGTATTTTTGTGCTTTGAAAAAATCAAGGAAGATACAGAGTCAATATTTAGTTCCTAGCCATATTAGGCAGAATAGCAGCAAGCTGGAGCAGGGCTGTGATATAGAAAGAGGTATCCAGCAAAGATGTTTAGAGAAGCAGATCAGAGCAAAAGCTGGCAAATCACTACAGGATGGATTTGTCTAACATGTCGCCATTCCTAGGGGTTGCAAAAATACAAGAGAGAGAAAGCTAACATTTCATGGCTGAACAGGACAGGACACATTCTATGTCAGTTGGCATTAAATAGATGAATGATCCCTGAAGCCTAGAGAACTTGGAGAAATTTGGGTTATACTCCTTAGGTCACACAACTTAAATTTCTCTCACTTAGACATTCTTACCTCAAAGAAGACCTTGACTCAGAAAAATCCACTGTATTTTGGGCTAAAAGCTTCTTGTTCAAAAAGCAAAAAGAAAAAAAAAAACTGGCTGAATTAACTGGATCATCAATCGGATATACTTTGGATTAACTTAGTTCAATTTTCTTTCTTCAAAATGCCTGTCAATGAAAGAAATGAGACATTTAATGAACATGCAGGAAGATAGTGTAGGAAAAGGATTTTTGGTCTCCATGCTCTGTCAGAGTGTATGAGAGTGACAGGGTTGGGTCTTTTGGAGTCAGAGAGTTACACAAATGGATTGAATGTTTAGAGCGTGGGGTAGTGAAGACTGGAGAATGAGAAGTAAGATACTGCCAAAAAGAAATTCTGCTGACTTTATAATTTTGCTTTTGCTGCATCCAATCATCTTTAAATGAGTCAGTGATGTAATTGGATGCAGTTGTTAAAATAACTCAAATAGAATCACTCTGCCACATTTGAATGTTTCTGAGGAGTGGGAGAGAAGATTTATAATATGTGGCTTGACTCTCTCATGTCACTGGTGGAGCCTGCTCTATAAGTTTGACATGAATTCTGAATAATAAGGATGGGTTTGTTTTTCTGGTTTTGTTGTATAATTAACCAAAATCTTCTGTTTATTTCATGGAGTATTATGCCTTGGTCTAAGAATAAATACTTAAGGTATTTCTTTCTAAATAGAGATACCTATGTGTGTTGTTGTTGGAATATGAGCTCAGTGAAAACAGGGTTAACTCTAAATTTATGGTTTAGAACAGTGGCCAACATTATGTGTCAGGCTCCGTGTAAGAACTCTACCTGCATATTTTATGTCATTCTCACTACAGTACTTTGAGGTGGGTACCATCACTACCCCTATCCTACAGACGAAGAAAGAAATACTCTAAGAGGTTGGACACGTCCCTAACCAACCCGAGTCCTCACTGATAGTGAAGAGTCAGGTCAGAAATTGAGTAGGTCTGTGAGTCCAAGTCCCCAAGCTACCCACTAGGTTTTACTGCTGCTGTGAATCAGCACTAGCAGCCATCACTCCTATTATTTACCCTGGGTACGTAGTAAATGATTGAGAAAACAAGATGGCCTTTAGTGTTGGGAAAATTAAGCAAGTGGATTGTAGCTCATTCACAATCTCACATGGTCAATCCCAATTTTGATACCTAATTGTATTAAGATGTGGAACAGTCACTTAAGCCTTGAGTCAGCACCCCTGGTAGCAGCCCTGGCTCCTGCTCTGAGTCCTCAGACAAATCATTTAAGCTCCCTGGGCCCAAGTCTCCATCTCCTCTGTGATTTAAAGTAATCATATATTTTATAAAAAATAAAATTTCCAGCCCTAACATTCCAGGAGTCTACAAGTCATATGAGAATATGAATCTCCTCCCCCAACCCCACCCCGTCTTATAACACATGGAATTAATTCCTAACATGTACTATGACAAACTCTGATGCAGCCTGCCCAGTAATTTAGTGCAAGACTGATGTAGGTCTTATAAATGGACTTGAGCCAAAAAAAAAGAAAAAGAAAAATGTACCAGCTGGCTACTTGGCAGCAGAAAAGAACTTGCAAAAAGGTAGACAAGAAAACATTTTTCTACTGTTGTTCCAGCACGTCTCTGATGTCCTTTCTCTCAGGGATCATCTTAAGGTACAGACCTCCAGGATTTTTAGATGGAATCCACATCCTGGCTGGTCACTGTGACCAGTCCTCTGTTAGCAATTCCCCCAGGTAAGAATGTTTGCCAAGAAATGTGTGTTGTAATCTCTGTGTGTATGTGTTTGTTTTTTTTATAAATACCTTTATAAATTCTGAGATATGAAGCCTGATTCTCTCATAGATAGGGTTGCCGGAAAAAAATACAGGCTGTCAAGTTAAATTTGAATTTCAAATTAACTAGGAATAAATGGAATGTTCCTCAAATTATATGGAACATACTTATAGTAAAAGATTATTTTTTATCTGAAATTCAGATTTAACTGGATGTCCTATTTTTTGTTTTTTAAAAAGGGCAACCCTATTCAGGGAAGGAAGAATATTTTATTTAGATTTTGGGGTGGGATTGAGGTCAAAGGTATTACAAACTGGAACACCAACAATTTTAGACTTGTATTTATTTCTTTGCCCATTTCAATACTCTGGTACGAGACATCTGCCAAGCTATCAATGTATTTTCAGTGGGTGTACTTGTGTTTAACTTTCTCAGGTTATAAGTCTCTCATTTTTAAAGGAAAAAAAAAACCCATATTCAACATGCAACTCATTTATGAAATCAAAGAGATCCTAACCATTGATATGAGAACTTCTGAAGGAGGCAACATATTTTGGCCCACATCTGTGACTGTGCTCTTTGAACTAATTGAGAAATAGTGTATGCTGGAAGGCTTTAAGCACAAAATATGTTTCCCCTTAAGGGTAATTTGTCTAATTGACTCTAGAAATGCTTTTTCTCTGCTTCAGAAAGCTTTTTCTCTTTTCCCACCTTTCCTATACCCACAAAGCTGATGCTACACTAAGTTCACTGACTTCCGTTTGGAATTCTGTGCTTAATCTAGACAAGGTTTCAGACCTGAATTCAGCTTGAATCAAGGGATTTCACTTTTCTGGGCTGCAGTTCCCTTCTCTAGACAATGTGTTGGAAGAGATCATCTTTGAGCTTTCACAGTTTATCATTTACTGAGCCAATGCAGAAATAGGAAGAGAGTAAATCAAGAAAGTAAAATACATGGTTAAGTTATAGCTTCATTTTAAGGTTCTCCTTTCCCAGGCCCTTTAACTATAGTGAGACGAGGTTGCTCAACAAAATATATATTTCCCCATTCAATGATAAACACCTTCTTAATTCCAAAGTATTTAATATTTTGCTATGAGAACATAAAATTTAGCTATAATATTAGAGTTCAAATAGACATTTTATCTATATGGTCCTAAATATCTAGAGTTTGAATGTATTTTAATGTTTCAGTAACATGTTCAGGCTAATGTTTGGGAAAGGGAAGGTGAAATCCATGATGTCATACAAATGAACAGAGAAACTAGTTCAGGTAACTATTAAATACAGAGAGCTAGACAATCGGTTAGGTCAGGAAGCAAATGAATCATACTGATTCATATTTTCATGTCATTGAAAAATGATGCATATGGGAGGATTGTGTGTGATCTGTTCTCAGACAGAGTTCTTTCTAGTCTCACAGACTTCATTACCCTTCACACTGTAGATAGGACAGTGATGTCACAGCAGGAAGCTGTAGAAAAACAGGTGAAAACAAACACTGATGTCTTCCTCCATTTAACAGTCAAGCCTCAAAGGAAAGAGAAGGTGTGGTCTCTTGCTTCCTTTCAAAGCGTGAAATCAAGGTTATCTCATTATATATCCCATATATCTATGTTGATGAGAAAACAGATCTGGATTTCAAACTCAAAGGCACATGTTTAATACCTTTGCAAAAATAGTTAAAGGCATACAATGACCCCCTAGAAATAAAGATCCAATATTGCTACATCTATAGCGATGATTTGTAGCTCACGTTTTATGTAAAACTTTGTAAATATTTATTAGCTTAAAAGTACATTACTAGAGAGATCACTGTTTTGCAGGAATTCAATATGATATTTAAAATGTAAACCATTAACACAGTAACAGTTCTTCTATCTGGTGGACTCTGAAATATTTCTTTAAAAAAAAAAGTGCATAGAGTATATTTGATTCAACCCTCTCAGGAAGAAGAAGAGGAACAAAATTCATGGGGAAGACAGGCAGCAAAAGAGAATAGCTCTGAGAGGTTAAAAAGTCATCCCTCTGGGCCCTGCTGGGCCTTTGAAGTCTCTTCATTGAGATTTGCCTAATTTTTCACTTCCTCTCTCTTCCCTTCCTTCTCTGAAAAGAACTAACAATTGATCTGAAAGGGGTAAAACTTGCCACATCAAAAGAGAGAAAAAAAAACCCTCTGGGCCATTTCAAGAATAATTTATCAATTAGTAGGTGGATATTTGTTGTAATAATCTTTAGTTTTTAAGTATCGCTTGATTATTTCTTTGAGAGACAAGTTAAAAAAAAAAAAGGGAAAATGATCGACTTCCAAATAAGTGTGTTCTTATGAACTTTTTTGTTTAATCGTGTTCTAAATATGTACCTGATGTAGTTTTTAGTAAAAAAAAAAAAAAGAATTCAGTGAAAAATAACTTTCTGGTGTCTGACTTTAAGTTTATGCTGAATTTTTGTCTCTCTTTTCAAGATAATCCCTCTTCACATTCCCCATATTTTAATCTAATTAACATAAGGAAAAATGAAAAGAAAAACAATAACATTGTATTTTGCCTTCTGAATCTTTTTGGGTACTGATTGCAAAGCTCAGTACTTCATGAGGAAGCAGTGTTTCCTCAACACTGTCACCAGCTAGCTCTGTTTGAGGGATGAAATGACAGCTATTCAATATTAAAATTCCTCTAAGGGAAAGATAGCTCTTAAATTCTTATGGAAACAATGGTCATTTCGAAAGAATTTTATTTGGAGGTCTTACAGTTTGGCATGGTATTGAATTTTTAAAGTATAGACCTGTATATTCTTTATTAGTTAAGCCAGCCATGAATATATACTGATAAAATTCCAAAACATTTCGTATGAACCTAATAGAAGAAAAATCATGGCATGAAACGGTCTTTATTGTATTTGTATTCAGTGTTCCTGTGTACTAGTATTTGTTGAGAAAATTCTGAGGTTATGCCTAAGGAGAACAATGTAATGTTTTGATAAGTAAGAGATATTGAAATGAAATAAGTAGAAACTAAGCATTTTAAATTTGTAATGTTAACATATCAAAACAAAAAAGATAGCCAAGCCTGAAAGAAATTTATAGGTATAGATTTATTTCTGTTTTATATACAATCTTATTCACACAAAAAAAAACAAATTCAGACCTCCACCATCAAACATTCCAGATGACAGATATTTTAGAGGGTTCAGTTCTTGTTGTTTTAATAGGAAAATAAATGATTTTTAAAATAAAAATAAATGCTTTTTTCTTGTAAAAACATGCTTGTGAAGCCCAGAAAAAAAGCTAGTGGCTAATTTTGACAAACATACAAACATTTCATATACGTTTTCATTTGTTTTCTTGCAATAAATTCAGGTGAAAGAATATGGAGTTGGCATAAAAGCCTGATGGGACACTAGGTTTCCATTTTTAGGTTAATTTATTCACTTTTTTTCTCCTTGTAATTATTTGAAAATTCACTCTGTAACTCACATAATGAGGACACAGGCCTCTCTCTCCTAATTTTGTTAATTTCTAGGCCTGGTAAGTCTGCCACTCTGACATAAATCAGTCATAATTTCATATACAGTTTGATCTTGCTCTGGTTTCAAACAAAGAGCAGCATGTCAAATGTCCTGGAGGCACCAGTTCTTGTTTCTCTGGAAGGTCAGGGTGCAATACAATACAAGTCATGCCTCAAGTCTCTTCTCATGAACCTCTGCTTTTTAACTACCTCCATTTCCCAAAAACAAATCAGAGAAATTAGAAACAAGATTATACCCCATTTTGGAACTAAAATTGGCTTTTCCTTACAAATTCCTTTCTTCCCTCCAGATGTTAGCATCCTGTGTTTATTGTGTTTCATTGCTGTGTCCCTCCCAATTCATTAAAAAGGCAAATGTTTGGAAGCAAATCCAGTGTAAATATTGGAAGGAGTCCTGGTTTTAATTGAGATACATTGACTTAGCTTTCACACGTTCAAGGAATGCATTTTGATATTTTCCTTTTCCTATTCCTTGAGGACTCTATCTAAACCACATGCACACACTTAGTCGAGAAAATGGGTCTGTGCTCAAGCAGGAAAAGTCAAATAAAAGGAGAATGGGGTCCTTGAAAGGCATACCACTCCATAACTTTACTGATTTCAGAATGGCTTTAGGGCCCTGAGACTGAAAAAAAAATTTCTTTTTTCTGATTGCAAAAGTAATACATGCTCATGAAGAGAATTTTGAAAATGAAAGAAAAAATAAATTTATGAATAATCTTTCCACTAGAGAAAACCACTCTTGAAATATAGCTATTTCCCATATATAATGCAGTAATTGTAATTACTCTGGAAACACGATTTTGTATCCAGTTTATTTTTTTTCCTCCTAGTGCTTGATGATGAGCATTACCCATGCATACTCTGCAAACACATGCAAATCATGGATAGGTGTACTAGTATCCATTGAGCCAAGGTAGAAACTTTAAAAATCAACTCTTTTCCTGAAGGAAAAAAAAATTCTTACATATATACACTCCTCAAAAGCCCTTTCAGTTACTTTAGCCAATTTGATCCTCAACAGATCAAGAAAGATACTATTTTCATCTCCATGTTACAGATGAGAAACTGAGTCCCAGAGGGATCTGGACCTGTGCACATGTGTATTTCTCTATTGCACATGGTGTTAGAAGTAATCAAAGGTAAGCAGATTTTTGCCTACAGGCAAAAATTGAACCAAGGGTCATTCCCAATCTCTCTCTGTAACGATCCCTGCTTCTGTTAGATCCCTCCTCTAATCTAAACTTGAATGTCATCTTTCAGGCGTCCCTCTCTCTTATCCCAATATCGAATATCAAACAGCCAGGAAAAGTAGCCATTTGTTGACCATAGAAAAATGACCAATTCCGCTGCCTGAAGTCTGTAATCGCACCCTGCCACCTCTATTTACCCACTATACATACGAAGAAAGTTTCTCCTGAAGTGTGGACTGTGGTTCCTCCACAACAGAATTGCTTGTAATAATGGTTAAAAGATAGATGTCTGGCAACAGTATGGTGTTTGACAGAAGCCAAGGGAATATAGGAAGGTTGAAGAAAGTAAAGGAGATCAAATTCATGGTGATGAAAGGAGACTTGGCTTTAGGTGGTGAGCACACAATGCAATATACAGAGGATGTATTATAGAACTGTATACTTGAAACTTATATGTTATTAATAAATTTTGCCAAAAAAAATTTTAATTTAAAAAAGATGGAATGTCTGCAAGTTCAATACCATGTCAAACTGTAAACATTCAAATAAAATTCAACTTTTAAGTTGTTGATAATTATTAAGTATGAGAATCTCAGCTTCACTCTATGCTAACTGAAGTGTTCTCTTAGCATACTGCCTACATTTCCCCCTACTGTGCTCTTTTTTTTCAGATCCTTACTTTGATACAGAAAACTCCTCCCTTTGCTTTCCAAATGTTCAGATTCTGCTGACCCCTCAAGGACTAGCTGAGATGCTACCTCTATAAGTCCCACTTCCCTGGCAGCCTCTCCCTTCTCTGAGCTCCTGTGCATTTACTGCTTATTACAGGGACTAGCCTTACTTTCCTACTGTGTTTCAGAAACTGCATTTGTCAGAGTAATTCTGTCAAGGATCCTTTAAAGCACTTGTGAAACTTAGGGCAAACTTTTTCATCTGGAAGAATTATGGAGTCTCTACATATGCTCCAGAGTCCACATCGGTACACAGTTGGTCATTCTCTCTGGGTACATAGACATTAATTTGGAGTTTTTGCCAAATCTACTAGATACCCAAATCTAGATTCTTCATGAAGAAGTAATGGCTTATATGCTACTTCTACTCAAAGACTTCTCATGAAGTTTTAAAGAAAATAAAAGATACAAGACTACCAAAGCAAACCTAATATTGTGCCCCTTCTGGTAGCCAAATTGGGCAGTATTCTGTGGAATAGGACACTAAGGCTGTATTGAAATTTCCAGGCCAGATATCATGGGCAGCAGGAAAAATAGTAAGTGGTATATAAAGGACACTGCATAGCTTATAGCACAGATCACAAGTTCAAATTTATACAGAAGCCAAGCAGATAAGGTAAATGAATTTTAAGTGCTACATAGTTCCAGTCACTTGTCCTTAGCAACAGACTTACAGAGGAGACATGATGATCTAGAGAACACATGCCCTGTGCAAAGAGTGGAATCGATTCCAACTGACGTGCGGCATCATGCAAGAATGCAGGCCCAGTGTTGCCAAACATTTTCAAGAGACATCATAAATTGATTTTTATGGAATGGCCTCTGATTTTTTTAACATTGACCATTAATTCAAAGCACTGCTTAGGCCAAATACATCTACAAGTCATTTGTTTCATACAGTACAATACCAATTGTGACATAAACCAGGATTTCACTGCTGTCTCTCCCTGAATCATAAGTCAACATTTGAAAGTCAGCACACTCTATCTAGAGAGTCTGAGGAGAAGGTAGAAGGTAGGAAGAGTTTTCATTCCAGTCAGAAAATAAAAAACAGAAAACACAATATTCTGGAAGGCCCTAGAGTTCACTATTTTAGAAACTCTGAGGGACGGTTCAAGCCAATTATAGATGTTGTCCGTGGGACCTGATTACTCGTTCAGAGACCCCGAGAAGAAGAGACAGGATGTCATGGTGGTGGTGATGGTAGTGGAGGTGGTGGTGGTGGCACTGGTTTGTCTCTATTCAATAGATCAGGGTGGATATGTTACTTCATCAAAGCTCACCCCTCACCAAGTGTGAGTAATTGAGGATCTGCATGCTGCTTCCAATATCAGAAGCACAGGCCCATGGGAACCAGTTTACACCAAGCCAGGGGGACTCCTGAGGTGGCCTTGACACCTTCCAGCTTCCAACTGTGACTTTAGGACTGTGACTGTATTTTGTAGCTTTGATGAGAAAATGATGGTTAACAATTAGAGCACTGTTAGTATTTTATTTAATAATTTGATTGACACACATAAACATTGTTTGTCAGTATAAGAGATGTGCATTTACTAATATCTTGGTTACATTCGTGAAAGGAAGTGCTTTGTGGGTCTGTTAAGACCCAAGAATCCCAACAAAGGAGAGAGAGGAATTGGTTTAAGTTTGTTTGATGTCTGTAATTAGAGGTTATTACAGGAATTCTTTTACTCCTAAGGGTTATCACCTCAGTGTTTCTGTGACCACATCTGGAGGCAGCTATAATTTGCACAAGGTCAGTCAAATTGGTGCTCTAAGTAGTGCTGGTATTAGGTGATGTGTATAGTAAGATCAGTTAAGTTTGTGTGTAGTGTTCCTTTGTAAAGGAGGTCTGTTCACAGCATCTGACCTCCTCATGAGGTAGTTCGCCTAAGTTCAGGGATCCCTTTTTCTTTTAAGTTTCTTATTAAAATATTGCTAATGTACAATACTATATTAGTTTCAGGTATACACCATAGCTGTTCAACATTTATATACCTAAAGAAGTGATCACCATGATAAATCCAGCAACCATCTGACTATATTCTCTATCAGGGGTCCCATTGAAGGCAATTATTTTGAGGGTTTACAGCATTTTAATAGCATTCTCTACTGTTTAGACATATA
This sequence comes from Eidolon dupreanum, assembly GCA_028627145.1. Classification (NCBI taxonomy): domain Eukaryota; kingdom Metazoa; phylum Chordata; class Mammalia; order Chiroptera; family Pteropodidae; genus Eidolon; species Eidolon dupreanum. Next base: position 107,806,402 of record CM053503.1, on the reverse strand, counting down.
CAAATGTTTTAATATCATATTTATTTATTGCCAACATCTATTCAAAGCAAGCACGCAGTTTATTTTATACTAGAGCAAATCAAGAAATTGAGACACAATTGCCGTCATCCAGTCTTTTTTTTTTTTTTTTTTGTTTTTCAGAGAACAATATCTCCATGAGGCTGGCCTGAAGTCACTCAGTCTTTGAGTTTGTCCTTACTTAAGTAGTTGAAGGTATTCTAGTTACTTTTAAAATTTTTCTGAAGTCATTATTTAGATCTTCCCAAAGAGATTTTTCTCCTACTTGGCAGCAGATGACACACATCCTTCACAGACATGTTTTAGCTTTTCCCGATGGGCTGGTTCAGCCTGCATACAGTTAGGGCACCAGCTTCTCCCTCTGGCATTCTTAGACACAGTACAAGGTCTTACTTTTGTGTCGCTCTGCAGCAGAGCTGAATCCTAGAAGCTGGGCCTCTCAGCTCCTTGTTGCCCCAACCTAATCTTCCAGATGAGGAACCCAGAGCAGGGCAGGGCTGTCCTGGCAGCTGGAGTGTATCCCAAGATACGATGCAGTGGCTTTGGTGCCTAAGCTAAGCAAGCCTTGGCTTTCTCATTCCATTTCTAAGCAGAGTATGCCCCGCATGACATGCCAGGGTAACTTAGCACTTAGTTGAGTTAAATTGGGTAGCCAACCAAATCGCAGGCATTCCTATAGTGAAAAGATTGGCTCTTTATTGTCCCACCTCATAAACCAGAGAATGCTGTCTGAGCCAAGAAACAGGTATAAGGGAGACCCAACAATGCCTAGCAGTTGCTATGACCTGACTTGCATTTTACACACTTGAATCATCCAGATATGAACCTAACAATTCTTAAATATCTGCTTTCTTCACTGTTGCCTAAAATAAAATAAGTGTTTTAATAAAAATCTTTAATAAAATAAAAATTAAAATTTTAATGATGTATAATAATAAAAAGTAAAAGTTTATCTGAAATTTTATTTTTTATCTAATTAGAAAATTCTCAAAAGAAAATTCACATTCCTTAATTATGTTCTCGGCAGAGCATCCAGTTAAGCAATAGCACTAACCAGTGAGTGAACAGACATCACAGAGCAGGGGATCTCAGTAGGGCTGAAATAACCTCATCTTGCACCTCTCACCTTCAACAAGAGAGCCACTGTGTTCGCTTTGTAGCATTTAAGGCCCTGGCAGCAAATTGGCCAACTTGGTTTATTTCCTTGGTCTCATCTGCAGGCCTGCCACATTTTTCACAGAGGGTGGAAAAGAGGAAGCTCGTGTTCCCCTGGACACTTGGGGCGGCCAGGGCTCAGAGCCCACCTTTCTCTGTGGGTGAGAGGCACAGTTCAAAGCCTCTGTCTTCCTAATCGTTAACAAATGTCCTCCCTCCTAGGAGGGATACTGAGAAACAGGAGGAAGTGTGAAAAATCGCTCTCAGCTGGCCTGGGGACCTCAGGCTTGGGTGCACATCATAATGAACACCACAGAAGTACCAATGCCAAGCTTGCTGTTCTGCCATACTGTCCGAGTGCCCGCCAGCTGAGGTGAACGGTGGCCAAGTGGATTCCAGAAACCTCATGAGAACAGCATCTGCTGCTGCTGCTTCTCTGTGGCCCATTGAAAGCCCTGATACATAAAAGGGTATAAAAATATTACTTTTAAACCACCAGAGTGAGCCATTTGTCTTAGGCCTAGGATAACTATTCAGACCACATATGTTTTTGTTTTGTTTATTCCCCTAATGTCTGTATATAGGAAGTGCTCAACTCTTTTATAGTGTTCTCTTATTCTTTCACCAAATGTTCTGAAACACCTCATATCCCAGGAATGCTGGCATGTGGCTGTTCGAGGCTGGGGCTACTGCAGTGACTACTGAATATTAATAACTGAGCACTTGAATCATCCTGATATTAGACAACGGACCTTCAGACTATCTGTTCCGACCACAAGCTTCTACCACTTAGAACAACAATAGTAAATACAACAGACTGGACAATAAGCTTGTGTTAGTGTTTTCCCATAAAACTCCACAGAAGCGTGACAGGAACCTTCATGGAGGACTGGGTAGGGAGACAGAATTCTTGAATCTCCACATCCATTTTAATCATCATCTTTTTTGATGTTCTGTTTCCTTTCATTCTGTAAGTCACTTTTCTCAGATTGACTTCAACTCTTGACCCTGACTCAGTACATCAACGGTTTATACAGTAGTCCCCCTTACAGTGGGGGATATGTTCCAAGACACCCAGTGGATGCCTGAAATCATGGATAGTACCAAACCATATATATTTATGGTTACACACACACACACACACACACACACACACACACTGATTTTCCCTATACATACTTGCCTTATACTTTACGATTTATCTTTGGTGTATCCAAATTCACTACTCTTGCACTTTGGGGTCATTATTAAGTAAAATAAGGATTACTTGAACTCAAGTATTGCAATACTGGGGCAGTCAATCTGATAACTGAGATGCTGCTAAGTAACTAACAGACAGGGAGCATGGGTATGCTGGACAAAGACATGATCCATGTCCAGGGTTAAATGGAGCAGGACAGCATGAGATCACATCACGCTACTCATAACAGCACATAATTTAAATTTTATGAATTGTTTATTTCTGGAATTTTCCATTTAATACTTTGGATTGTGATAGATGACGGGTAACTGAATCCTTGGAAAGAGAAACTGGGGAGTGGGGGTGGGAGGGACGACTGTGCCTGGACCACAATGGTTCTCACCAGATTTGTCCTTAAAGCAGATAACTGTGAATCGGCCGCAATGGCATTAAAGTTTAGGGGGTTGGAAGGAGTGTGCAACCGACAGGGCAGGTAGATAAGTAGATATGAGCTAGGGGTCTCCCCTGCTCTGGGATGGTAACCCATCCAATGGCCACAAGGAGACATATGATGAGAATTTGGTGTTTCAGCAGCGCTCCTGGTAGGAAATGATCTAGAGAGACAATGTTCTGGCTTTCAGTCAAGTCCTCAATTGTGCCTCTCTAGTACCATCCTTCAAAGCTCTGCTCAAGCAGCCATATTTCCTTACTGAAAACACCCCCTTAAAGTTGCCGTTTTTTGACCTTTCCCACTCCATATCTGCATGTCACACTGCTTCATCCTTTTCTTTACTCAACATTTTATTATTAGGGTTCAATGTAGCCTTTTTATAAATTGCTTTGTTGTCTCTCAAGGATATCAGATAGTGGACAGAGGATGTCACTATTTCTTTTTGTTTTCCTTCTTTGTTAGATACATAGTAGATTCCAAGAAATGTAAATTGTTAGATTAATTTGTGTTCAACCCATTAATTTAGGAGGAATGGTAGAGAGAGAATTTGGTCTTAGCCACTTATGGACTAAACTCATGGGCCTATTCAGTAACTCTAAGTGAGGATTTAGTTATTAGAAATAATATTTACTAATAAATTATTTATGATTACGTTTCATTGATTATAGTTTGCTCAGAAATATTTACTAGTCCTCAGTGGGGTGTGTGTTTGTGTGTGTGTGCGTGGGTGTGTGTGTGGGTATGTCTTAGAATGGCTTATATTCTCCCTGAGGAATAGGTCAATACACCCATCTTTTTATTTTATTTATGTTTAAATTTTGTTTGCAGCAAGGTGAATAGAAAAATCCTGTCACTCTTGAAATAATAGAAACATGGCTTTGACTTGCTTCCACAGATAGCTAAGATGTCACAACAGAGGAACACTGGCATGACCTTTAATGCTTCTCTTTAATAAGGTGGGAGGAATTTTCAAAAAATAATATGCCAGCTGGCTCCCACTGAGAACTCTGAACTCATGAGTTTTGCAGTCTTTCAAGTTAGATGACTCTTTTTTTTGTTGAACACAAAATAATCTTATATTTATTTATTGCAAGAAAAGTCTTATGTCAGAAATGTGACTGGGGACTTAATCTGTAGTCTATAGCTGAGAGAAGCAAATTTTAATGTGGGTTTCGTGGTCCAGTTGTCTTCTCGACTACTTCAAACTGTTTGCAGTCACAGAGGGTTAAGATAATGGCCATCAGGCCATTCCATTCTTCACATTTCTGGTCAGAGATAAATGAGAATACGCTTCCCTGCTGTGCAAACATCCTTTTTATTAAGACTGAGTGAACAAGAATGTAAGCACATTTGGCTACAGAGAAAACTAACAGAATTGGAAACGTAGAATATTAAAGCTCAAAGTCTAAGATCAGGCTTTCAAAGTACAAGTGAATAAAAAGAAAAAAGATATTACAGAATAAGCAGCAGAGCTGAAATGGAAGTGTGAGACCAGTGTGTTCCACTGGCGTGCCCAAGTGGCCAGGGCATGTGTTGCTCATGGAGACTCAGAACACATTGTTTATGCAAACACTTGACAATGAACCACCCAGGGTCTTGTTACACATATTATATTCTCACATATTTTGTAACTTAGCTGTTAAAGTATTGTTTTATTTTATACCTTCATATGGCATGTCTTCCCTCTTAGAGTCTAAACAATTTGAGGTCAAGGACTGTGCCATATTTATTTCCACAGGACCTATCCCAATTCCTTGAACATAGTAAGCACTGTTACCACCACATTGCAAACTCCAGGGACATTATTTATATTGTGCTGATGGCACTCGCTGGCATTGTACAATCCGGCACTGGTAGACGCACAGAGAGTGCTTCTTGATTTGTAGCAATCCAGGGAAGTCTGATACAATGTAAAAACTCTTTCCTATTGCTTCAGTGGTCTGGGGAAAAGGGGAGTTCCCCAATCTTACTTAGTTCAACACAGTGTTACTGCTTTGAATCAATGTTTTTTGAATTTTGAAGTACTGAAAAAAGTCATACGTGTTTCTGCTCCTGGCTGCAAAGTAGTCTCCACATATGCATTCTCCTAATAAGGACATGAACATTGAGTTGCCAAACTCTAAAAGAAATAAAGCCTAAGTTTGCTCAAACTTGGAAAACTTGTCATTTTAACCCAGGAAAATGCATGTAACCAGCTTCTACATTACTAGGCCAGCCTCCCTGCCCTAAAGATTAGCTTGAGCCTAGTAAAATTAGATTTCATAAAGACTCAGTGGACTAAATACTGCATCTGGGCAGAGAGGAGGGGTTTCTGACTGGGAGGATTCAGCCCATTTTTTCATTCAGATGTCCTTTGGAGCTTCAGAAGTTTCATCTAATCAGTAGAAAATGAGGTGACTTCCTCTATGGACCCCAAAATTGTATCGCTCCTATTAAATAACATTAAGCATGTTCTTTTTCAATAGCAAGCTCATGTTAAACTTCAAATGGCCACCTGTAGCCATGGATTTCAGTGATAAAATCATTAATGGCCATGGCTTTCTAGGAATAAAGCAATATGTTCAAAGTAGGACCTATAATAAGAAGAACGTGCTGTAATCAAGGGTCTGTATCCAGAGAGGTGAGAGGGAAAAGGTTCCATTTGGTGGAGAATATCCTGACCCTTTTGATTTTCCAGAGTGCTGGTAATGTTATCTCAGTTTGACTTCTCAAGGCTGGAAAGAGACCAACATATTAGCAATGCTGATTGGCTTTGAGGAAAGGTTTCTGAAAAGAAATAAATACATACAAGTAAATTAAAACCTCAACCAAGACTTGATTTTCATAGGTCAGCTGCCTAGATTTGAAAATATAATCCTACCTGATCATTCTTTTTGTCTTTTTGTCTTTGTTTTCTTTGTTCCTTTCCCCCTTCCTGCTTCCTCGCTCGTCTCTTTTATTTTTCCTTTTTGTAACATGCTTTTGTTAGAATAAGATTTTCATCTTCAAATGCTGTAATTTCAAGAAAATGTGGGACTTTAAAAATACAATAAGCTGATTTGCAATCAGTGAATGCACACCAGTGCAGGACACGCTTTGAATTGTGCTCACATTCCACCGATGTAAATGGCAGCACGCAGGAGCCCCGTCTTTGTAGACTTCTGGCCGTACAAGGATAAGTAACAAAATAAAGAATGACGCTCCATGAGCAGTGAGATCTGCAAAGATGAGACAGAGATCCTGCGATCTGAGTGACTGTGAAATATCCCTAATGAACTCTCTTGCTCCCTTTCCTCTGAGCTCCCTTCTGGAGCACAGTGACTACAAAGAGAGCCATCAGGCTTGAAAGTGTGGCTACTAGGAAGAAGCAAGACAAAAGTCTGAGGCTGAAGGGAGATTCTGAATTAGTGATAAGCTGCTCCATCCCACATGCAGAGTCTTCTTTCAATTCCTGGGGAAAGTGTTTTATTAAACACACCATACTGAATTGCAGTATCCTTCATTAACTTTTTTTTTTTTTTTTTTTTTTTTTTGCTAGAATGGTCACTGGAAATAAGCAGATGAGTTTTCTATTTATCCACATGCTATGTAAACAGCTACTACAGACTGGTGAAGCAAAAGGCAGGGGTCATAGTGGAAGAGTCTAAAATACTTGCTGGCCACATTTAGAGGCTGTGGAAGCTACTTACAAAAGTCGGAAGCTGGAGGGAAACTGTGGCCGGAACATATTAGATGGGAATATGATTTTATCTATTTCATCCTCCTATTACTCATTCTTATTGGTTCTCTTTTCCCCCACACCCCAATCTTCCTCTCTCCTGTTCTAACTTTCCCTTTTTATTGTTTCTGATTTTGTTTCCTCTTTAAAGGTTTTTAGACAAAGAAAAAGTAATTAATTGGATCAGTTCAGAATGAAAATGTTTGACAATTTAGATCTATGTAATAAAAAATAAAAAATAAACTGCCACTCCACCATCACAACAACAGTGGAAGGAGACATTTCCCTGGTTTTCTCCTCTTTTAATAGTTTTGTCCACTGGTTTTCTCCTCTTTTAATAGTTTCGTCCAGGGTCTGGGAACAGCGTTTTTCAAATGTAAATTTTCAACATCAGGAATGATTGATTTGGACCAACCTTCCTGAAGCAGCACATACAGTCAGGCACTAGCATACAATGCGCCCCCCTTCTGTGCAGAGAACAGCCCCAGGACTAGGGACCAGGGGTGAATTACTCACGGGAGAAATAACACAGTAACCAGTGTTCTTGCCCTTAGAAATCAAATGTCTCCTGGTAGAGAACTGGCAAAAAGCACAGGCACAATACACTTTATTTTTATAGCATATAACAAACACACACACATACACACAGAGTAATTTAGAAAATGGATTGCCCTTGACCATTGACTATCCTGTCTAACAAAAGTTTGTCAATTCTCAATGAATTAAATACAATAGAGCCTTAATATCTAATCCTACAATACTACTGAAAATAATTTAATCTTTCTGATGATTCTAAGGCCTATGAAAGCTTTGTAACATTTATTACCTGTGGGACCTGGGGTACTGCCTCATCTGTGTAATAGATATAATCATAGTCTTTACCTTATGTGTACATTGTAAGAATTAAGCAGGATTATGTAAAGACAGCACATGCCTGGCACAATGTAAGCATTCGGAACATGTTAGTCATTGTTAATATTATCTTGTAAAATTTTTCATTAATAAAGAATTTAATTGTCAGAAGTAAAATAACATTAATTTTTATTTGCTTTAAAAAAAAAAAACCTTTTGGTTTTTGAATAAGTTAAGATTTGCCAAAAATCTGCACAGATATTATAGTGTTTCTATATATACTTTACCCATTTTCCCCTATTATTAACATGTTAACATAATTGTGGTACTTTTGACAAAACAAGGAAGCCTACATGATGTATTGCTATTAACTAAGTTCTAGGTTTTATTTGGATTTTACTAGTTTTACCAGAATCCCATCCAGAATCCCACCTCATATTTAGTTGTCTCTGATCTGTGAGTTTCTCAGTATTTCCTTGTTTTTAATGCCTTTGACAGTTTGAAGACCATTTGTTTTGTAGAATGCCTCTAAATTTGGCTTTATATCATAGTTTTTCTCCTGATTGGACCAGGGTCATTGTTTTGGCAAGGATACCACAGTGGCAAAGTGCCCTTTTCATCATGTCATATCAGGAAGTATGTGATATTAATATGATTTATAGCTTGTGGTTTTAATATTGATCACTTGATTAAGGTGGTGTCTTTTGGTTTCTCCACAACAGTTACAATTTTTCCTTTTTCATGCATCTTCTTAGGAAGTGAGTCTCTGAGTCCAGCCACAACTTAAGGGGAGGAGAATTAAGCTCCACCTACGAGAGCTTTTGTTTTGTTTTGGTTTTTGAAATATTTTTGGAATTCTTTTCTAAGGGAGATATGTCCCTCTCTCTCGTTTATGTATTTATTTATTAAATTATTTATTTATACTAGTATAGACTCATGTATATATATTATAATATCATATAAGTTTATATATACATATATACATAATATAGTATATATGTTATACTTTGGGTTATAATCTATTACTGCATTATTTTGTTGCTCACATTGTTCTAGCTTTGGGCATTGGGAAAATAGTGTCACTCACACAATTGCAGCAAACTCTGTGGGTGTCTTTTGTAGCATGGCTTCAATAATTACAGTAATTAAATGTGAGTGGAAAGAAATTTTGAGCAAAATTCTATAAAAGAAACTCCTAGTCAGGGTGCAGCCAGAAGTATGCACAAATCAGTAGAGACAGGTAGTGGAGTGGCATTTCATGGTGATGCTTAGATATATTAATGAAGGTAATGAAAAGTATGATTTGTTATGCAGTAGAGAACTGCTTCTGCTTGACTGTATCTAATCACTTTGGAAAAAGGCTTTATGTCAATTGAGTACAAGTTTATGCTTGAGATGACATCTGTCTAAATGGATGAGAAATATTAACACTAGAAGTACATAATATAAATTTTGATTTTACTTTCACTCATTATAGCATATTGAGAATCAAAGTTTTGATCATTGGGACAGTGAAGACACTAAACTCTAGCTACATGTTAAACATTAAGCATAAGGACTAATCAAGTATGAAAACAGCTGTAAATAATATCAATGCTTTGGTTATTATGAGAGAAGAAAAGGAAGAAATGTAGAAGTTTTTTTGACAGTAAAACTTAATTTCCATGTAAACCACAATGTAACATTAAGTTTCATATTTACTAGATATACAAAAAATTTCAAAAGCGCCCACATAGAATACATACCTCCTATCTCCTTTATTTCACACTTCCCTTGCTATTTTTAAAAGTCTTCATGCAACCATGTTTTGAATACCGCTGGAAGTGTTCTTCAAATATTAATTCTCATAAAAATGACTTAACAAAAGAAACATTTAATAACAATATGTGCACTATTTCTGTGTTATTTTGAAACACCAAACACATTCTTGCCTAAAAAAGTTTTTACCCATCCTATGCCTGTGCCTGGAAAGCTCAAGTGTTGGAGCTCCCTCTCCTTCCCCTTTTCCCATCCTCTCCCTTTCCCCCTCCCCCTTCCAGTTCCCCTCCTCCTTCCTCTTCCTCTCTCTGTCTTTATTCATTATTCAGGAGGCAACTCAACCCTCACTTACTCCTAAAGTGTTTCCTGGGCTCACTCATAGATAGGTTACCCCTCTTATTCTCTCTTAAAACACTGTTGTTGATCTTGGTGGCATTTTCTGCAATTTCACAAACTAATGTAATATTAGCTTCCTCTGCCAGATCATAATCTCTTTGAGGGTGAGAGCCTTGTCTATTATTATCCACTACATACAAAACACCTAACACAGGGCCTGGCCTCATATATTTATTGATAAATATATAATTGTGTGAATTATATAACACATAAGCAAAGAATGTTTTTTGGTGCATTAAAATCAATAGTCTTGTTTGAGATTTCAGAACAGAATTGAGACTCTGCTGGAGAAATGCTGATAAACTTTAAATTGTTTATATTAATACAACTTATAACATGTAACTTTCATAAGGTGTTTATAAGTAATTTTTGATATACAAATTCAATCTACCCAGATTTCTCTAAAAAATTCCTTCATTTCTTTAAAGAGGGACCCGAATGAGATTTCAAGAGGTCAAATGAATTAGTGGAACAACAAAATATTTGGGAGAACAATGAGGAACTGAGCTGTTTAAAAAATTAGTCAGCATGCAAGGGCAGCTGGCATCTTGCTGATGTGACTTGATAATGATGAGGCATCACGGTGTCACCCCATAGCGTGTAGGCCTAGAGTTTATTTCTTCTAGTCTCTTATTTATTCAGTTTTATCCTTAAAATCAGAGACACACTGCACAAATTCATACTAATGGCCACTAGAAGAAAAAAATTTCTTAAATTATAGCCTTGATCACCCTCTTTCTATGGTCCCAGAGCATGTTATAATTATTGCCATTAGAAATTGGTACACTGTATCACAGTCAAATGTTTGCATATACAACAGGTTTTACAGACTTATTTTTATAATAAATAGTATTTTTTCTCTTTCCGTTTGATTTACTACAAGCTCCATCTCACACAGCCTGTGTAAATTTCTGTATCACTCCTCAGTGGAGAGTCCTCCTTGCTCATTGCTGGAAGTACCTGAGTCAGAAGATATGAAGGTTCTGTGGACACTGGTTACTGCCGCCTGCTTAATGTCTCAGTTCAAATGACAGCGGCAGGTAGAACTCTGTTACCCATCTGTTGTTGGGACGCTGGGAACCTCATGTGGGTGCAGCATGAAACTATTTGCTGTGGGATCTGCCATCTCCCTGGTGTGCTTCCAAGGAAGGGGCAAGACCCCCATTTCCTCCTCAGAACCTCCGCACCCATGCACACGCTTCCTCCCAGCTGTAGGAGACTTTCTTTTTTTTCTCTTGTTTTCACAGAGGAACACCCTCTCTGAATTTCCCCTCTGAGACACATACGACATCCCTTCCATGAATTTAAGCATTTACAGAAGACAAGAAACATTGCCATCTGCTTCTTCTGTGTTCTGCCCTGGAAAATCCCCAAAGCAATGAAGTAATAAGAAATTAGAAAGTTACATTAAAAAAAAAATATCAGGAGGGCAAACACATGCTATTTTAAACATAACATCCTGCTATAGATATCTTTTCCCCACACGAATGTGAGCATCTTGATGGCAGTAAATATGTCTTTTCATTTTTGATATTATCGTGTCTAGCATAGTCTCTGACATAGTAGGTCCTTGCATGTTGTAGATGGAATAAAAAAAAAAGGAAGTGAGGAAGGAAAGGATGAAGAGAACATAGGACAGAAGGAGAGAAGGAAGAAAGAATGAAAAAAAAAAAACAGGCAAGAAGAGGAAAGGAGTATAATTATACATATCAATGCAACAAACATGCGCTGGATAAAGAAAATATGCCAAGTAGGCTGTTAAATACTACTTGTAATGTAAAAATGCACCAGCTCCTCAGGAGCTCAAAAATGAGAAGACAAGACATATGTAAATATATATAGGTAACTCTAAAATAAGGCAGATGCTGAAACATACTCTAGAAGATAGAAGGTATCTGCTATATGTACAGTCTCTCTAAAAGAGACCATTCAGAGGCACAAGTACTTTGGCCTCCTGACTCCTCACCTCCAGTCCCAGATGTGGCAGGTGTGTGGGTGGCACCTGGCACAAAGGCATTAGACAGCAAGCTAAAATGTGGCCTTCTGTGAAAAGATGAGCTAAGCCAATCAGATGCTCTCTCAGGAGTGAGTCAGCTGGCAGTGGGAGATGAGGATGATAGGTTATAACAGCAAGAGTCTGGGCAGTTTTCATGGGTCCGGTGGAAACTGAAGTTATGAAGAACAGAAAATTAAGAGGATGTAGAGGCTCTGTCAGAGACAAAAAAAAAATTCTTCATACATGCATTAAGAATGAGGAAGTATTTCTATAGAGAACGAAGAGAAAAGCAAACATTCTACCAGATGCAGTAATTTTTTTTTTTTGAGAGAGAGAGAGGAGGAAGGGAGGGAAGGAAGGAAGGAAGGAAGGAAGGAAGGAAGGAAGGAAGGAAGGAAGGAAGGAAGGAAGGAAGGAAGGATGAAAGACTGTGGCTCAGGATATTGAAGGAACTTATATATTTAAGTAGATTTAGGATTGTCTCATCTCATGACAGTTTTCCAGTTCTGGCACATATGTGTCCTTATTATCAACACCCTTCTTATTAAGATAACTTATGTGGGGTCTTCTGTTCCTTTAACTGAAGATCCTGACTAAAACAAGCATGGTAAAGAGCAAAGAGGTCTAGTGGAGTAGTTTCCTGCCCCTCCTCAGAAACAGTGGCAGCGATGATCCTCAGCCAGGGGCCCTTGGCTCTGGCTGACCCTCGGGGTTACTTGTGAAACTTTAAAATATACTTCAAAATACACTGACGCCTGGAAATCCTGATGAGTTTAAAATCCGTGTACTTAAGGGAAAGTAGAGGCATCTGCTTTTTTTTACGATATTGCAATAACCTGGGCATGACTGGAGGAAAGATTGTAGCAGATACATCTTTGTGCATGAAGGCAAGCTTGAGCATTGTTAGCCTTTACAAAATGTCCATCTTTTGCTTTATTTTGTGTGCTTGGAAAACTTATAGTCCTTGATTCTTCCTTCCAAGTTAAAGAGTATATCATAATGTGAATCATTTTAGTGTTAAACATGTAGTTAGGCATCTATACAGACCAACTTATGAGCCACTGTTATTTTTAATCACGTTTTATTCAGTAACCCTTTCTTTCTTCTTCTTTTTTTTAAATTTATTTATTGAGTATCTACTAGATTCCAAGAATTGAACTTGCAGCCTAGCTTAGAGGAGAATGACACATATACACAGTAATAGGTTATATGTATATCATAAGAATGTTAGTAAATTATATAATTATTTGTACCAAAGTTGCAAAGTACTGTCTGGTGAAGGCTAATTTCAGGGTCTCTTAGTTTGTTTGAATGGTTCTCAATTTGTAATTTTCTCTTTAAATCTTCTCCTCTTTCCTGAGCTGCTGGTCTCAGACTTCTGTATTGATCTGGTGATGTATGTGAGATGTTTCCCACCCTAAGATATCTTCTGATTTCTTGTCATCAAAATATTTACCTATAGTCAGTATAATTGAATAACAAAGGACAATAAAATGCATTATCATTTTCACTCAGCCTAAAAGGAAGACAGAGGTGAAAATATTGAACTTAGGTCATGGGATATCCCTAGAAACAAGTAATAGTCATATCGAATCCTAATTCAATTTGGTAAACATTATCTGAGTACTGGGAAATCATGAGACATATTGTAGCAACAGAGCAGCATGTCTCCTATAATAACCTTCTTATTTATTTAATCCAGCTCATTAATGAAGATCTCCTTTTCGTTTTCCTGATGTACGAATGCTCCAAAACCACAGGCTCACATTTTGACAGCTAATTTTGCAGGATATAATTTTCCTGCTCAACCCAAGAGAAAAAAAAGAGATGGATGATTGAGATTAATCATTTGTAAAATTATAATTCTGTCACAGATAATAATTTGCAAGATCTTTCCCTTTTCTGAAATCCCCAGAATGCACCATAAATTGTCACACTTTGTAACAGAACGTGTAACACATTAGGGGGCTCCTAATAAAGCAAATCTGCTAGAAAAACAAACCAATTGCCTAGTAATTGGCATGTTCTCCACGTGACTATTCTCCTGTGAAGGAACATTGTGCCTTGGGTGAAGAAGGGTTTAAAAATTATTATTCAAGAGGTGGTTATCTCTATCTCTTATTACTGTTTGAGCTGTAATAAATGATATTTCTTCACCTCATGCAAGCCTGTTAGAACATATAACTGTGTGCCCAGAAGGTGAACTGATCTCTTGTGGAATATTGAGCAAACTCAGAAAATTGTCATTATTTTCAATAAAGAAAGACTATCGAAATGGATCTATATAAATATAATTTTTTGAGAATGGTTACATGTGTCCAGGATAGACAAGACTTACTGTTTTACCGGCAGAACTCTCTGTAGACTTTGCTTTATTTTCTAAATCAATTTTATAGGCATTTAATACTGTTTCAACAACAAAGGCAAAGACACTTCAAAGATTTTATGTGAGGTTGGCAGACACTGCTTTGACTGTATAAGACTCAATGGAAAGGAGGTAGCAGGGATCTCTGTAGCTTCTTGAACTACATTTAGCTAAATTGATTAGAGCAGAAGCTAATGAGATCAAGGTCATGGGTTCAGTGCCTGAGTGGGCCAGCTAGCTTTGCTCTTTTCTCATCTGCAGACTATACTCAAACCTCACCCATTTCAGGAATACAAGCTGAAGGAGTCCAGACCAGAGAAGGTTTAAATGGGTCAAAACACTCCCACCTCTAAATCCTATTTAAAAAAATAGCACCCCAAGGCCTCCTCTCCGAAAGACTGATCACTTCTCACAAACCCTGAAACCTCAACTTTGATTTTCGTCATCACCATCTCTTGCCAAGATTATTGTTAATAGCTTCCAATCTATCTCCCCACTCCATTCTTTGCCACCTTCAGATTATTCTCAACAAAGTAGCAAGGTGATGCTGTTAAAAATGAAAGCTATAGTATATCATTCTTAGGCACAAAACCCTCTGATAGCTTCCCATCCAAATCTAAGTGAGAGTCAAATTTCTTCTAATAGCCATTATGACCCTAGATAATTTGCAAACCACCTCTACCCGCCCGCAGCCTTTCCTCAATAGAAATCCCTTCCTCCCACGCCCTCTGCAAAGTCTGGCATAATCTCCACAATAAATTTAAGAGTTCACAACAAACATGGGAAAGATTGTTTATCAGAAGATTTTGCTTTTGGAGACAGCACCTGAAGGAAGGAGAGATCAAAGTCCTGGCTTCCTTAAAAATTAAAAAAGGAAAAAATAGAGGGGGAAAAAAAAAGCATAAATGAATCCCATATGTTTTGTTGTCTTGGCAACAATATAAGCAAAACACAAACTAGTATCTCAAGATTCTCAGTAAATACAGATAATCCCATTCCTCAGAAAAAGTAGTATTTGATTGCCTTAAAGAAAGAAAGCTGTTCTAGGGAGACTGGTGTAGAGTGCAACGCAATTTAAAGCAGGAGGTTATTTAAGGACATATGAGTTGATCCTCAGTGTTCAATATCAGCTCAGAGAGGACAAAGTACATAGGACCAGAAATAGGATTTCCAAAATCTCTAAAAATATAAATCTTTCTTGAATGTGCATGAACAAACTTAATGAAGGAAGCCATATTACAGAATTAGTTCTAGCGGTTAGCACTCTAACAAAAAAATAATGATTTAAATTTTCAAGCTCTTATAATATCTGATTTGAGTACGTGGTATATAAGGTATTCATGCACTTTTTAAAAATGTAATGAGCACCTACTATAGGCACTTCTCTAGGTGCTGGCGGTAAATCAATGAACAAAATAAGGAATAACACTGTCTTCATGGGGCTTCTATTCTAGTAGGAGGAGACTATAAAAGACATAATAAATACATACTTTCTATACTATGTTACAAGCCATTTAGTGCTATGGACTAAAGGAAAAGTGGACTTCAACAAGAGAAATCAAGAATGTTGGAGACAAAGACGGTGCCAGGAACAGAGAAAGTAACTATATGTTATACATGTTACAGGCTATTGAGGATATTATTGTCCTCATTCTATATACTTTGGAGGTAAATGGCTTTCCCAGGGATAGCTGATAATTAGCTAGCAGAGATAGATCTGAAGCAGGGCTTAAAAAAATAAACCTTATATTGTAATTACATGTATGGTGTCAGATGGGTACTAGATTTATTGGGCTGATCACTTTGTAAGCTATATAAATGTGTAGTCACCTTGTTTTATACCCCAAACTAATATAATATTGTATGCCGATTGTAACTGAAAAAATTTTTAAATTATTAAAAGAAAATTTTAAGGCTTTTTTTGTTGTTTTTCCCCCCATTTCCTTAGATAATGGAATAGAATGCTTTTGATCAGAAAGTCCCTTCAGTTATATTTAGTACCTTCATTTGAAATCATGGCTCTATCTTAAGCACTCAGGGCTAAATCTACATCCATAAGCATGCCTGAAGAAGAATGGTGAGGCAGGTGCCATGTTCTATTGATTCTTAGAGAATATCAGCTCAGTCTCTATGGCTGTGTACTCTATATAAATTTTTTTGAAGACAACAAAATGACAAGGAAATATGATGAACAAATATATGGCAATGTTTTCTTAAGGTATGGCATTTCAAAAAAGGTTTCTAGGATTTCTTGTTTACTTCAAATGCTGATAATATTTCTAAGTAGAAAATATGACAGCCCCTAGTAAATGTATATTTAAAGGCTGTTTCAAGTTAAAATAGGGTGGTGAAAATGAAAAAAGTAAAACAAACAAAAAACGGGAGAGAGAGAGCTGCATCTACTGGGATTCCTATTTATTCACTGTCTTTCTCAAAAGGAAATGTAGTTCAAAAACAATCCACCCAAGGTAAGTCAGATAAGCTATAAATTACTGGTGATAAGTGTGTATGTGGCAAAAGTCCAAGGATTCGGGCTAATGTCTCAGATAATTTAATTTCAGATTAAGGCTAATGTCTCAGATAATTTTAATTTTTACTTTAAGTGAGGGAAAATTCAAAAAATGCCTGGCATATAGTTCAGAATCTTGGTCTTCTAAGATATGCAAAAATGAGTTGAGCATACCCTTCAGAGGACCGTTTTCCCGTAGCCATTTACTTTGACTGCTGCTTTGTCGTGTCTCCCTATTAGAAGGATATGAAATTCCCCCATATCTTTATGATCAGTGATCTTCCTTAACATCTGGATTTCTTGGACATCTGCCGGAGACCACTCACCACTCACAAGACCAGCAGGCCAGCTGCACCACAAACACTTATGTAGCCCTGCTTGGAGTTAACTGATACCCTGAGCCAGAAACTCATCCTGGGCTAGAGAGTCATGAGACAAGGAAATGAGATGGTAGGTCTAATGGAAAAATTAACAACCACTGCTGGTGCTATCTATATTTTCTTTGTTTAGACTTTCTGGAAGTCTGTGCTTCTAAACTGGCAAATGAGGCTATGCCTACATAATCAAAACAACTGGTATAAAACTGGAAAATTAAACCAGCCAGGTGTTTTGCCTACACAATCTCTTATAGCTAGGTCATTTTCACCACAAAGTATTTCCACTACATTGATTTTTCTTCTGTAATAATTGTTTTTTCCTATTATATAAGATAATGTATAGATGTGGGAAATATACACAGTGCATTGAAGTACAGAAGTAATGTCTTTAATTCAGAATTTCTGTACTGTTAGTGTTGTATATGTCTCTTGCAAGTCTTTAAAAATTTTTCTTATCTAGATGAATGTGTGTTTATATGTATTTTTTTACATATATTTTCTACCTACTATTTTGTAATTTGTTTCTCTTGCTTAAAAATAAATTGTGATTATTTCCTAGGTTTTTAAATATTATTTTAGAATGGTTTATAATTATTGAGTGTCACCATAATTTTCTTTAACCAGTCCCCTGTGGTTAGACAATTAAAGTGTCTCTAATTTTCAAAGTTGTAAGTGTGAAAAATACTGATGAACAATTCTATACATAAATTTTGTACATACATCCAATGAATATTATGGATTACAATCTGAATGGATTTTTGCTTGAATAATATTGATGAAATTGATTAGTAATTAGATGAAAGAACGTAGATAAATCTGCTAAACAATTACTTATATTCTTTTAATCCAGTGGGACAAAAAAAAAAAAAAAAACAGCAGAGTAATACTATTTTAAAATTCTATACTGATATATTCAATGAAGTGCTTTTACATGCATAAGCTCATTTTGATAGCAATGCTTAATCTTCCCTGTGTGCTTGCTGAGAGGAAAAGAAGAGGACCAATATTTCCTGTTTCCATGCTAGACTTTGTGTATGTTATCTCATTGTGGTAAGATTTAAATAGGTGTCTGAGACTTGATTAACATATTACTATTACTCAGGATTTTAAATGCATACTGATTAGAGGCAGTTAGGAGACAGGAGTGTTTGGAGCTCTGTCTTCTGTTGAGGGAGACTCTAAAAGATGTGTCCCTGAGAGGTTTTGTTTTAGAAATTAACTACTTCTAAAGGAGAAGCATAGACATTAGCTGGGTGCACCTTTTATCGGGTTACCTTTGGATTCTGTACTAGCTAAGGTGCATGTTTCGCACCCTCTTGGCCATATCACCCTAATCAAGAGGAACTTCCCAGGTCACTGCCCTTAACAAAGGTCCCTGGCATGGGGTTATTGAAATGTATCTAGGAGTCCAGCGGAGCTGAGTTTCTAGAATAGCAACCATTTGGGCATTAGTTACTAGATGTCTCTTGAGTCTCCGTTGAAATATAACTCAGAGGGACACCAAGTCCCAAGACCTTCAGTCAATGTTTTCCTAGTTTGTTTCCATAATCTCACTACTGCTGACGAAGGCTATTACTTCCCAAGGCTGAAGTTACAACATTCCTTTTTCACAATTACTCCGGCCCTCTGCTCTTCTGCACTATTTAGAATCTGAAATGAAAGACATTTCTTTGGTGGGAAGCAAGTCAATTTATAGCATATCTTAACCTCTCTGCAGAAGTCTGGAGGAGATTAAATTCATGTTTCAGGCCTTTGTGGAGAGAGCTGCACATGGAGACCAACCGCGGACTTTCAATGTATGTTTCTATAGAACAAACCATGTGCTTGGACATTGTGTGTCAGGAGAAACTAGACTATATGAGAAGACAGCTATTTTTGGAAGAGATCAACTGTTTTATTAACTACAGAAGGTAATCAGTGGATTGGAACTAATACTAATTATAATTTGTCCATACACATCCTAAACCAGCACTAGATAAATCTCCTGAAAAAATGGTTAAAAAGTATATACTTAATTTTACACCAACTATTTCTATTTCTATTATCATGGCAGAATATTTATTACTACTCATTGGTATTTGAAATGGTGAAGACCTCAAAGTAATTGCTTTTCTATACTTCAGATCTGGATCATTTAGACTATTGCCTGGAAAAAGAAAGGTTCAATATTTTGAGCCTTTTGGGTGCCAAGAAATGTGAAATCTGTTAAATAGAAAGACAGTTTAAGTTTCTTTTTAAGTTTCTGCATAAATCTAAATCCTTCTTTAGTAATTAACATATACCCAAATTGCCCTGAGGCCATCCAACTGAAATAAACCTTGGCAACATTGTCCACTTCCTTTGGAAAGAATCAGCTCCACCCCAGTGTGGGAGAATTGAGGGAAGCCATGAGGAGGCCTTTGGCCTTGTACCACAATGCACTCACTATTTGACAGCCACTGATAAGGCAATTGGGCCGTCCAACAAGTTTCCCTTGCTCAGGGAAGTAAAGATGAAAACTGGGTACAGATAATCATAGCAATAATGAATCTTACAATAAACACGTGGAAAAGTTCTTCAACTTGAGTTATGGTTCTTGATTTGCAAGCTCATGCAGGAAGAATTAGTAATGGCTAGACAATGAATATGCGAGACTAAAAATGTACCTTCAGATTTATGGGATAATCTTATATATATCTCAACTCTGGCAAGAGTGAGTTCTGCTAGAAAAATCACATTGCTCAGTTGTTACTTTAGAAGTACCAGTTCCGTTACTTTCTTTTTACCAATTCTGTTATGTTTGTACCCCTTGTCAGCACATTTGTGTGTACACTAGTGGCTGCAATTGGTTTATTTTGCTGGTTTAACCTGAGAGGCCTGGAATTCTACTTATTGCATTTGTTTTTAAAAACAAAAATAAAAACAAACAAAACAAAACAAAACAAAAAAAATTATCATCACTTTAAGGGACACTGGCTGTCATTTCAGACCACTGCTTTAAACATAGTTTTAGCATTAGGTTTAGTAATTACATGTGTGCATTTTAATTAAACCAACTAATGTTCTCTTAGTGCCTATTGGAGCCTATAAAGCAAAGAAGCTGAAATTTATTGTGTTCTTAAAAGAAGGAAGATAGCATACCCCAGAAGTGTGTATTGTACTTTGGTTGGATGTTAATGATGGCTAGGAGTGAGGCCATTGTTTCTGGAAACCTGACGTAAATTGAAACATACTTCAGCTCATGGATAATGTTAATTGAGAACAAATAAAATGAAACAATCTTTTCTGACTGTTTAAAAAGCTAATGTAAGAAAGAGATCATATATTTGGAAACTAGCTAAACTCAACAATAAGGCAAATATTATTAGTAACCAGAATAAACCTCATAAATGGTGGTCTGTGAGTCAATTACCTAAATGAACTTATGCCTAGGAAATTAAAGATTTGCTACAATGCAGATGAGCCAAACAGCCTAGAATTAAAATGTATTATACCTTTATGAATACTGCATTCATCTATTCTCTGCCAATAGAAATGCTTCATATAAGCTACATAAAGGAGAGAGAATAAAAGCAGGAGGTATTTATCAAATCATCTTGCTCTGTCATGAGAAATGTTCTATGTTGATAGTCAGTCATACTTCTGTTAGAAAAGAGAAGACATGTCATCTCAGGGTCCCATATAAGAAATGAGATGAGTTGGATGTCATCATTATCAATCATTTAAGTATAAAAAAGGAGGTATGTCATCTTATCTTATCCCTAGAGAAATGATACCAGAAGGTACCTGTATAATTTTGTCCACACATTATTGCTTTAATTTTAAATTTTAAATAATAAATAAGTATATATTTATTATAAATATACATATATTTTACAGAAAGAAGCCTCTCCAACAGAGACATGACTGAGAATCCAATGTGGGAACTATGTGAACAATACCTAATATTTCCTAGAGCGGAAATTAAAAGAATTTGTAGGAAATTATTTTTGGCTCATCCTGGAATTCTGAAATTTTCCCACAATGCCTATAAACGGAGCAGTTTAATTAGGGTAGGGCCTAGAAAAGAGAAGGGACTCTCTCTAATCTTTAGCTTAGAATGTTTCTTGGACATTTTCCAACAACCTGGCAAGGTAGCATTATAGCACAATCATTTCACAAACAAGGAAATTGAGATGGAGAAAGACCAGATGTCTTTCAAGATCACCTTGCAAGGAGGTAGTAAAATGGGCAACCATGTCTGTTGGCTCTAGTGCTTTTTTAAAGAAAAGAGTGTGAATGACAAGATAATTGTGAAAAATGTGAGACTACAGAATGTGTACTGAGTTGATTAAACAAAATAGATAATTTGAAAACTGGAAGAAAGGTGACTTATATGTCACTGTTATAAAACTCAGCCCCCCTGAAGGCAAAGAGGAGGGAAGTGTCCCTTCAAAACAGAGATGAGCTGTTTTTTTTTTGTTTTGTTTTGTTTTGTTTTGTTTTGTTTTGTTTTGTTTTGTTTTGACTAGAGAGAAAGCTCTGAGGGTTATTTCCCTACCCTACAATCAATTAAGGTAGAGGTAACTTGTGAGAATAAGGAATTTACAATGGTAAGTTTCTGTCAGAGTTGCTGAAATAATATGAAGTTACTTAATTTTCTGGATTTGGACATATTTGAGTTCTAAGAGCCAAGTTCTTTTTGACTGTGCAAACATGTGAAGCTTGAGTGAGCCATAAAGCTTTTATCTTTGATGCTAACAAAGGTCTGCACATTTTAGAAATCTTTTTTTTTTTTTTTTGGAATCAATCTTCAGAATATTTTTGGAGCCAGACAACATAATTACTCTCATTTTTTATTCAAGCATGCCTTACTATTGAATAACAACAGAAATGTTTTTAGTCATACTACAAATCCGTTGTACAGCCCATAGTGGTTTCAAATTATTTTTATATGTAGTAAAAACTTAGGACACTTTCAAAAGACAAACATATGACCTCTTGTTCACATTCAAAATAATATTCTAAGTCTAAGAAGACAGTTTCTAAAGAGGAGTGCCAACAATTAGAGAGTGACATTATTATAGTTTGAACGGTGGCCTCCAAGGTAACTAAGGGACTTTACTCATTTGAATGTTTGGGTCTAGAAATGTTTACATAATTAATTTAAGATTTCTCTCAGTGGAACTTTCTTCAAATAAGATAATGCTTAAAGTGTCATTAATTTCAATAGTAACTTCTCATTTTCATTGTGTATTGTTAGAGTTCACCACTGTGATTTTTTTCTTTCTAATTGAGATATATCTTATAGTAAAGGACACAGATCTCATGTGTACAACTGGAAGAATTTTAACAAATGTATGTATACTTCTGTGTAAGCAACACCAAGATCAAGATATAGAAATTTCAAGCACCCCACAATGCTCTCTATGTTCCCTATCAGGTGGTACACCCTTCCAAGAAGACACTAATCTAAACTCTAATCACAATAAATTAGTTTAGCTTACTTTTGAATTTCATATAAGTGAAATCATACAGTTATACATGTACAATCGTCCCTAACCCCCACCCCTTATCCATGAAGAATACATTCTAAGACTTCTAGTGGATGCCTGAAACCGATGACAATACTGAGCCCTACACACACTACATTTTTTCCTATACATACATACCTATGATGAAGTTTACAGCTTCTCTGGAATACTCAAATCACCAGCATCACTATTCTTAAGCTTCGGGGCCATTGTAAAGTACAATAAGGATTGTTTGAACGTAAATACCACAATACTGAGGCAGTCGATCTGATAACCGAAAAGGCTACTAAGTGAAACTGTAGATATTGTACTCTTTGTATCTGGCTTCCTTTACTTAGCATCATTACTATGAGATTCATCCATGTTGTGTGTAACAGTATTTCATTCTCTTTATTGCTTTGAATATTTCATTGTATGATTAGACCACAATTCATTGACCCATTCTACTGATGATGTCTGTTTGGGTTATTTACAGTTTGGGGCTGTTATGGATAATGCTGGTATGAGCACCCTTGTGTGTTCCCCTGGGTACAGCTAACCACTCATTTCTATTGGGTATGTTGCCAGGAAAAAAAATTGCTGTGTTGTACTTATGTTTAACTTTCATAAGCAATGCCAATAATTTTTCCAAAGTGTTTATATCCATTCACACTTTTTTTTTTTAATGACATAAAAAGAAAGATTATTTGAACAATTTACCTTCCTATATTCATTAGTATTTCTTCACATGAGCTGTTTTTTAAAAAGGTAAGCTTAGAGATATTAAAACAAAATTACTGCCATATTATTTTCTTCTTTGCTTTCCTGGACTATTTCTATCCATTGGATTTGTAAAGTCTCCATTTTCTTTCTTGCTATTTTCTCCAGAAATCCAACGTGATTCCCTTATGGCATTTTACTGTTGATTTGTGATACCGTCTTTACACTTGGGGTGAATTCCTGGCAAAAGAATGGATCACGCTCTTCTTTCTCAACTACTGCATCTGTGGATGAGACTCTGATCTGCATCAGACCAGGAGGGCCAGGACTTACTCTGTGTGTGTGAGCAGACTTGAGACTCAGAAGGCTTGACAAAGGCAGTGTGACATCAACAGTATCTCATAAAACTTAGAGAAGTATAGTGACAAAGTCACTTCCAAAGCTCATGGTTGCCAGTACCTGAGCCTTCGTCTTGTCATCACTCTTCGAGACTTCATCATTAACTCACCCAGATAATTACCCTTTGGTGAGACCAAGGCTCTAATTCTTAGTCAAGAAACAAAATACCACTGGCGGCACTTCCCAGCTGGATGTTTTAGTGATTCCAGATGTGCAAAACAAAGAAATGCTGCAACAATGTGCTGTCCAAATAAAAAGGAAATGAAATGGGTAGACTGTTTTCTAAATATTTCAAAGACCTGGAAATTTAGCCAGCACTCAAAGCGATATTTGCATTTTAATCTTTGCTTAATTTGAACTATTAGAGCCTGTATCAAAGATAAAAACCATTTGAAATTGAATTTATTTATTTTCTCCCATTATTATTTTTGTCTTTATTTCTTTTTTTAATAAAGCATTTTGGAGGATGCAGATATTTGATTTAAATTTTTCATTTTGAAAATAAATATTACTCTTTTCTGAGAACGTATATCATGAATCCTGTATTGAAAGTTCTGTTTATTATGCATGGCTTAACAGTTCTTTAATTATTTTTTGATTTAATGAACCTCAACAAAAATCAATTGGTACTAATTTGTACTGGTTTGTTACTCATTTCAAAAACATGTAACTTCTGAATAACAAAATAAAGCTAAAATAATTAGCAAAATGCTGTCCTATGACATGATTTTTACCTCATTACAAAATAACAATAGATTATATTATGTGATCACAACAATAGCTCATAATGTAAAATAATAGCTCATGTTAATTTATAATTTATCTCCCTGATCATTTCACCCAACTAGAACATGACAATGAGAAATTAAGAGGAAATAAATTGCCAACGTGAGGCTAAGTAGTCATATCAAAAGTTGCAAGATAATGTGCTTTTTTAAATCAAAAATTTTTTAAGTTTTATTGAGATATAAATGACACACATTGCTGTATAAATTTAAGGTATATACAGCATAATGACTTGACTTACATATCGTTAAAATGATTGTCACAGTAAGTTTAGTTAACATCTTCATGTGCTTTTTAAAGATCATTTCAGGGATCTGCTTAGGGCCTATTTATTCTTAATTTTTTATGTACAGTCTTAACCAATGATTTAATTGAATTTTAAACTCATGATAGAAGAGAAACAAAATTTGTGAAAGTTTGAATCAGTGCCATAGAAAAGCACATGAATGTCCTCCTATGTCACCTCCCTCTGTTGTAGTACTACCTCTCCCTCATCTTACACTGCTGGCCTCACAGAGGCTCACAACACCCAAACAACAGAGAAGGAAACCCCTCGAACCTGCAATAGTGATGGGCTAGCTTTTTATATGGGTACTAGCTAGAAATACACTACAGCTTCACTCAAATAAGGTCCTGAAATTGTGGTGAAGGTAAGTCTTCTTATTTGGCAGATTTGTGGAAAATTCAGTCTCTAAATAAGGAGTATGGATTTGGGTGGACAGCTGGCAGTCTGATCAATTCATTATCCCTATACCCTCTATACAAATTATTTGGTACTATGTAGCAGGCATTATGCTACTCGAATTTTATATTCAATTCTATAAATCAGGTATCATTTTAATACACAATTTTTTAAGTAACTGAGATAGATTATTTGCTTAAAGGCACATATATTAAGTGGGTTGAATGCCATGAATTTCACAGTACACAGTTTTTCTACTGTATTATGTTAACTACCAAGTATAATAGCATATATTACAGTTTCCAAAATCATGATTCTAAGCCAAGAACAATTAAAAATTATTTTGCATGCTATTTAGGAAATATACAATGTACTCTAGTAAGGTTTTTAACTCAAATGATCACAATTGAAAACTTGGTGTTTATAAGTGTGGATCTCCCAATATCAAGAAGAAACCCACCTGTTACAAGTAATATACAACTTGTGGATTCAAGAGGACACAGATATAGCAGAAGAGCTAAGAAAATATAGGGAAATTGAGAACAGCAAGTTAAAGTTAGTTTTCGTCCAGACCAGTAGTTTGCAAATTATGCTCCAGGAGTCCCAGGATTGCATAATTGTCCTTATAAGTATATCACAAGGTCAGAAGCAGTCTTAACAGGTAATAATTTGGGCCTATTTCCCTGCTTTAATAACATTCTCACTTTTCTATTCTAAATGTTAAGGTTCTGCCTAAAAGTACATTTGAAAGAATTTACTACTATAAAAATAAACTTTGTAAACCATAACTGAAAATCTTTGTGTATACCATAGGGACATATCAAAATATTGGTTTGTGGGTAACTCTCAAATTAATTCTTTGAAGCACCAACAATTTCTAGTCCAACGATAAGCTATTATCATGTAATTGGCTAACGAAACTCTGCCATTACATGTTAACATCATAATCAACGGGGCTATAATATTATAATAATATTATCAACCAGCAATATAAATGTACATTTCTTTGGAGTAACTCTGTAACTAAGTCTAGGCTTGGGCCTCGCTTTTTGTGGTTGTGGGGGTGAAAAGATTCAGGCAAGTAATAGTTTTACAGTCCCATCTACTCTTTCCCACTTGTAGTGGGAAGTGCCTTGCAGAGTAATGTCCATGGCATTGAACTACATTAGACAGATGGGATTTGATAGGCCGTAGGCCTGATGTGCTCAGTAAATGCTTCAACAAGTTGAGACAGGAACAGCTTTGATATTGAGGGTGGTTATTTGGAGGTGATACATGCAGAATGTGTCTGAGCATCAAAAATAGAGCTCAGTAGTAGGGAAGGCCACTTGCAAAATGGAAACTCATTTTTCTAAGCAACAGAGCAGCCTAACCAATCTATTTGGATGCCAAGTTGTTTGAATTGCCTTAGAGTTCTTAGACGACAGACTCTAAGGTCATATTGAGTTGCATCTGGCTTCAGGCTCATTTATTCTTTGGAAATCTTACAAAAGCCATAGTTTAACAATAAAAACAAGCAAAGTGTTCAGGTTTTATCCATGCTGTTTCTACCTGCCCCTGCCCCGCCCCTCCCTGCCACTCCCAAGTCATCTTTTTATATTTCTTTCCTCTCGTTTAGGTTACAGCTTTTGTCTAAGCCAGGTGAGCCCCTATTGGATAATTTGCTCTGTAATAAGACCATTTGATCTTCTACTGACCTTGCCAGCCAATTATGCTGTTTTTAAAAACTCCTTAAGTTAAAAATTTCAAAGATCTGCTGTGAGAATCAAGGAATAAATCCTGTCATTAAATAAAACCTTCAAATGTTTTTTTTCTTTTAATTTTCTACCTAAAACACAATATGAGCAGAAACAACAAAATTCCCACCCTCCCTCTTTGACAGCCCTGCCTCTCCCCCCAATTGCTGAGGAAAATGCAGCAAAGCCAAGTTGGCAGTATCTGTTCACCACATCCAGTCCCTGTCCCTGAGCTCCAGAGTGTCATGAAGATTGGGATCATCAAGGACTGAGGATAGGAAACCCCAGGATGTGAGGAGGAATTAATTTGAACTACTAAGATTTACATAGCACTGTGAGTAAGAAGGGAAGAGCCAGGCGGTAGCCTCATACCTTAGATGGGCAAGTTATGGAGCGAGAAGACTGAGGTGGTGAAAGAGAGGAAAGTTCAGCCAGTACACAAGTCCAGGCTGAAGAAGGGAGGCCCTTCATTCACACCCATGTCTCCCAACCCCCACTTCCCTTTCTAGTGCTTCTCAACTTCTGCATCTCATTAAAATTCAGATTCTGATTCTGTAGGTCTGGAGTGGGGCCTGAAATTCTATTTTTCTAACTCATTCTCAACTTGATGTTGCAGGACTAGGAATGAAACTTTAAGTAACAAGATTATACAAACACTATTCCTATTCTCTTGAATGTCCTTCAGAGGCAGTCACTGAACATACAATCATAACATGTACATCAAGTCTTTTAAAGATATAATAACACACTGTATCACCCAGTGTTGTCCAGAGAAACAAACCAATCAATAGAATTAATCTCTAACAAGCGAGTGGCCAAGTCAGAGAGAGAGAGAGAGAGAGAGAGAGAGAGAGAGAGAGAGAGAGTTTTCTAACCTTAACATCCTTCTTTCCCATAATGCAGGTCACTTGACCCTTACCTCCAGCTGAGGAATGATTTCTGTAGTTGGATGTGTAGGAGCTCTAATCAGCGCTTAGGTCATGCAGTAGAAAGTCTTCCTTGTCCTGCTCTGATCATGTAACCTCATCCTAATGTGGCAATTCTTGCTATGCAAGTCTTTACCTTGGACCTCAGATTCTCAGATAGATCACTGTCTTATTTCTTGAACTTGAGCACTTCTCTTGATAACATGTCTACTATCAATCTCCATTATAGTGGCATTTTGTCTTGATCACCATGACCTTCTCCAGCTTTCCCAACAGATATGAGACATCTGCTTTTGACACCATTCTGAAAGGCTGGGCCTTGTTATTCATTGACAAGGCTTCCATACATTGATTTTTTTACTCACTCATTCATCAAGCGTATATTGAGCCCCTACGTTGATTTAAGCAATGTGCTAAAAAAACAAGATTCAAAAAAAGAAAACAATAAGAGGTATTCTCTTCCTGCCAGTGGTATCCAATCTAGTGAGAGATGACTCATTGACATGGGCCTGTAATACTGACTAAATCCAGATTCTTGGGTGCTAGATGATAAGATGACATCTTAAAATCACTTTCTGGTTTTGCTGGTTGCCTGCCTTAGTGGTTGCATGTAGGCTATTTCCATGGTATCTTTATTTTTCTTTGCTCTTATTTGACTCTGTCTGCCTTTATTTTACAATGCCTGTCTCTTCTTTGTCAGGTCTTGGTTCCATATACATTACTCATTCTGCTGTAGTTAATCCGTCCATACTTGCTCATGCCAGAGGCCACCTCTGCACTATAATATGTTAATTTTCCATGTGCTTCACTGATGCAGAAAAATTAACTCAGGAGCAAAAAAAGTATAAAACACTTTTTAAAATTATATACACATATACATACATATTATATATTATAATTGATGTATTACACATTTAGTGAAATATATTTCCATATATATCATCAAATATATGTCACAGTTATTTCTGTTTTATTTATTTGAAGTATTGAACTCTGAGTTCATAGGCCATTCTCTTTTTTAGAGAGAAAGATAAAGAAAGACTCCCAGCATTCCTAAGGGTTATATTCTGAGATACTTGGAAAATTTCCAAATTTGCAAACACTGCTATTAAAGTTAATTTTTTCCTAAGAAAAGTATATGTGACAGCAATCAGAGAACAAAACTGTAACAGCAAAATGGTGATGCATGACACATGATATTCAAATGTGTATCTCAACAAAAATGGCAAATGATTGTGTGCCATGACCCAGCGGTCATTAGCAAATAGTAGATACTATGATTTTTTTTAATCAAAGGGGGCCAAAGATCTCTTGCACATTAGAATCTGATTGCAATGTGGCAAAACAAGGTGTGGGATTATTTCTAAAATGTGCCAATTGGTTTGTTTATGAGGGAATTTACTGTTGTGAAGGAGCATCAGAAGGAATTTATTGTCCTCTTTCTCATATAACATGGTTCCTAGCATGCCTCCCGGGGCAGCATTTGAGTGAGACTCTAGTGTATTTTTAGAAAGTGGAGAGGAAGTAACACACTAACTAGACTCACTTTTTAAAACTTCTCAGAGTAAAACTTTTGACATAATGCCAAACAGCCAGATGAAAACTGAAGAACAAAAATGACTCTCCAGATGTTTTCCCTAAGTAAAAGTAAAGAGATTACTGTTCTTGTCTTTTCTTTAGGGGAATAATTCATGCAGGAGAAGAGAACGAGGACCAGAATGTCAGAGCCAACGAAGATCATATTTATCTCAACAGGAAAACAACACAGGTGACATTGGATAACTAAGACAGTATAAGGTAATCAATCACCAAAACCGCACCTTGTAGATACAGTAAATTATCTTTTTAACCCAAATTTCTTACTCTTCTCTACATCTACAGTTTTAGTCATTTAACTCATAAAACCTTGTATTTCTTCTACTACAGACAAAATATACTTCTTGGCCCATGACTTTGGACCAATGAAACATTAAGCTGACAGGCTTTATGCGGAGGTGTGAAATGTGCTTATGTAGATGGGTGAGTTTATCCACTTACATTTTGCCATGGCCATGAAACAAACTATCCCAGGTAGCTCACTGGTCCAGTGAACATGAGACTCAGTGAAGATGAAAGATTAATGGAGTAACTTTAGCCCCAGTCTGTAGCTTAGAGTCAAGCCCAGCCCTAGATCATCCAGTTCCAGACAACTCACAGATGTGTGAGAGAGAATGTATAATTGTGTTTTAAGCCACTAAGATTTGGGGTGGTTTATTACACAAAATTACTGTGGCAATAGGTGATCTCTACCGTAGAGCCAAGACAAATTGAAAATAAATTGATTTCTATAACAGAGTGCTTCATGTAGCTCTCAACATATTGATGGTGATGCTATCAAATTAAGAATGCCTGAGATACTTACCTGGGCCCTCCTACTTGTGGTGAATCCCCACAGACATCTCCCCAACCAGCGATGTGGCCGGACCACCCCCTGTGGTACTTATTATGATTACAAGACACAGCTCAGTGACAACCATCAGGGAACTTTGAAAAAACAAGGTTTATTTCTCATGAGTCCAGGAAGGTACAGAGCACACCCAAGAGCCACACAGCAAGGTCACAGGTAGAAAGAGAGGAAGGGAGCCCAGAACTGAGACTCTGCCTTTATTGTGGACAGGAGTGGGATGCCTCGTGTTTTGCAGGTTCATGCTTTATTGGCTTGTTGAAAACATAGAGTGGGAATTAGGGTATGGGAAGGGAAAAGCAGGGTCACTCAAGCAGTCAGTTATCTAGGTTACCCAGGGCATTCTAAAAGGAGAACTTGCGGGGTGGGGCAGCCTGATTCCTTATCTAGTTGTTCAGCTAGTAGCTGTGCCAAACAGCTGGCAATGTGTGTATTCGAGATGTATGACTTTGAAATGGATGCTTTGGTAGTCAAAGCGTAGCATCAGGTACCTGCAGTACCTGGAGTCAACAGGAGGAAACAAGTCTCCAGAGATGCAGACTTGCGCCTATATATCTTTCCAGCCTCACTGACTCACATGGTCCATTTTATTTTTTGAGCCTGCCAGAATATTCTTCTTCCAGTTTCTTGGATATGCCTTCATGCCTCAAGTTCTTACACAGACTGCTTTCTCTTCCTGGGCAGCTTACTGTCCCCACTCTACTGCCCACCTCCTGGATGTCTTAACAAAGACATCTGGTAATGGGACACCTTTGTCTTCAAGGTGTGCCTCCAATGGCCTAAAGGAGAAATTTAAAATACATTGACTTGCAAATCAATGAAGATGACTCCATTGAATAAAACACAATTTGTATAACTTCTCTTGTTTGAAAAGGATTTAAATAAACATATGTATGCAAGAGCAGAGTCACATATAAAAATACTCAGAAACACTTGAGCATTATTTTAATCTAATTGGCCAGGACTCTCAACTGACCAAACTTCTTTTGCTTTCCATTGTGAGAGATAAAAGGCATATAGCAAAAAATAAATTAATTAATAGCCAAGATCTAATAAAATAAAATACTCACCTTTGAGTCAAGCCTGAATTCTCATATTTAAGCCTCCTAGTCCTTACTATGCACACATAGAAGATAGACGGTTGGACTCACTGAAATGATCTTAAATCCTGGGGCCCTGCCTTTCTGGGGGCCAAGAGTGGGCTGCCAAGGACCCTAAATGCTTACATGTCTAAGGAAGAAATGTTTTTGTCTGTTTGACAGAACATCTTTAAGCAGAGAAGTGGGCTGTTATAATCTAGTACAATTTAATACAATTAGTGATGTTTTTTTATTAAAGTGAATTTGAGATTGATTCTCAGTTAATTAGAAAATTCCTGTAACTTTATTAACTCATAGTTTAATTGTGAGCTTGTGATGCAGTGAGAGAGAGAGAGAGAGATGCACAAAATTGGGACAAATAAAAATTAGTATTTCTTGAGAACTTCTTTTTGCTAGGAACTGTGTTGAGTAACTTACAGGCATTATCTCATTTGGTCCTTATAATAACCTTGCAACATCTATAAAATCTGCTTGTCAATGAGTGTAGTAAAATGTTAATTTGGGCCTGAGTAGTTTGTAAACAACATTCTAAGGCTGTGGATCTCAACCTTAGCTATACATTAGAATCATTTGGAGATTTAAAAAGCCCCGTACCCAGGCCCCACCCTGGGACATGGGAATTGGCCTGTGTGGGGGTAGGATGTAGCCA
The DNA here is from genome assembly GCA_028627145.1 of Eidolon dupreanum. Lineage (NCBI taxonomy): Eukaryota > Metazoa > Chordata > Mammalia > Chiroptera > Pteropodidae > Eidolon > Eidolon dupreanum. Next base: position 107,774,736 of record CM053503.1, on the reverse strand, counting down.
TCGGTATTTTTAAACTCCCCAGGTGATAATCATGGGCAGCTAAGAAACTT
>CM053503.1:107611869-107774186 GCA_028627145.1 Eidolon dupreanum | reverse complement strand
TCTGATAGTAACCTAGCTTCTTCAAGTGGAACTTTTGCCCTTATGGGACAGTTTCTAAACAAGCCTTTTGTGATGATCCAGGCACAAAGGCACCTTTCCTCTTCAGATCTCCTGTACAATTATTGCCTGAGTGCACGTTTAGAAATTAACCTTACAAAGTCCACGTTTTTACATGTTTTGTAAACATGAATTATGTTATTTTTGTTATTAATGTTCAATCTGTATATCTGTATGTCCTGCTTCCTCAACTAGACTATAATCTTGGGATCAGGGTCCATATTTCATATGCCTTTCTACATGTCCACGGCTTCAAAGAACATATAATAAGTGTTCATTAAACTAAAAAATATTCTTTGATCTAGAAGAGACTTTTTGTCCCAGAGAATGTATAGTAAAATATTGAGGATGTGTGGGATGACTTTTGTATTATTTACCAAATATTTATATAATGCCTACCAGATGCCAGACACCAATATGTTGATATATTTAAAAAGTATATTACTCACAGAGTCTTTATAGCAACCTAATTTTTTTAATTCATTCATTCATTTTTTAATTGAAGAAATAATTTAATTTTTTCCCCATCTACCTTCCCCCTCCCTGCTTCCCCTTATCTTCTGGTAACCACTAACCCATTGTCCATGTCCATGAGTGTCTCTTTGTTTGTCCTGTTCATTTGTTGTTTTTTAGGTTTATACCCCACATATAAGTGATATCATGCTATTGTCAACTTTTTCTATCTGGCTTATTTCGCTTAGTATGATTATTTCGAGATCCATTCATGTTGTTGTAAATGGCAGTATTTCATCTCTTTTTATGGCTGAGTAATATTCCATTGTATATTTGTGCCATAGCTTCTTTAGCTAATCATCTATCATAGGACACTTCAGTTGTTTCCATGTACTGGCCACTGTGAATAATGTTGCTATGAACATCGGTGTACAAATATCTTTTCAGGTATGAGTTTTCAAGTCTTTGGGGTAAATACCCAGTAGAGGAATTGCTGGATCATATGGTAGAGCAATTCTTAGTTTTTTGAGGAAACTCCATACTGTTCTCTGTATGAGGCCATACCAATTTGCAGTCCCAGCAGCAGTGTATGAGGGTTCCTATTTCTCCAAATCTTCTCTAACATTTGTTATTATTTGTTTTGTTTGTAGCAACCTAATTTAAATAAGTTCTACTACTATTGTTCTTATTTTACATATGAAGAAACTGAGGCACAGAGAATCATTATTGCCAACAGGTAATAAATAGTGGATGCAGAATTTGGACCCAGGTGGGCTGGTTCTGAAAGCTGTGCTCATTTCAACCGCTATGCTCTGCTGCTTTAGACGGTCGGGCTGTGTTGACACTAGTTTTTCTTCACCTTATATTATTTTTGGTTACTCTCATTTTTGTATTGTACATACTCTTCTCTGTAGTAGTGATTGTGAGGTGTCTTGGATTAGCTTGTTTCACATTCAATATGGAATGCATTTGCCAAAGCATTCCAATACTATCTGTCCACCTCTCTTGTCAACTTCCCTCTAATAACTGCCATTGCTGCTTTGATGTTTCTCCACAGTTACAGTGTAACTTATAGCAGTGCTACCCTGTTCCTTTTTAATTACTATTTAGTCATTGAGAACAAACATTCCCATTCTGGTTTCTTTTCCTCTAATCCATTCTGGCTATGTGTGCAGTTTTTATGTCTTTTGATGGAAAATAGAACACCAAGAACTTCTATCTTGGCATCAGTTTCAGGCCCCGTAAAAACAGACCTGTCTCAGACTCTCCCTGGCACTACATTACAGATGAGATGGGAAATCATAATCATATCCTCAATCTGCTCCCAGAAGATACTCAGCAGCCCCAGCCAAGCTGTCCTGAAACAGGAGTTCACCCTCAGAATCTGCATCTACTATAAAGCAGTCTTTTAGTTTCCTTTATACTAATAAATAAAGGCCCATTGTAAAGACGGTTCCACTTAAAGCAGAGAGACGGTATTCTCCGTGAATGTTGCCATCGCATTCTCTTCAGCCTGTCCACCAGCCACAGGATGCCTTTCTCTACCTCTATGTGCCAGAGCATCTGTATAATCAAATAGATTTGATGTGAGCCAGGGAAGAAAGGGGTCAGGGGATGGGAGAGCCTTTGTGGAGGAAACCTTTTAGCATGTGCCCCCTGTTGAGGGTGGAAGAGAGAAATGATCAAAGAGTTCACAAGAAGCCAAGTCTCTTCTGAGAGGACATATAAAGGACAAAGATTGTTATATTGAAATATCTAAGGAACTCTCAAGGCAGCTTGGAGAAACAGAACACTAGCACAATGCTTCATTTATGCAGGCCAGTCTACTTTGTTTAACAGTGTTACATATGCATTTAGGGCCAACCTGTCATTCAGGCCATCATCCCCAAGGTCTATGTGAAAAAAATCTCAGACTGTTCAGGAAGCCCTGTTTATGGTAGCCCTTAAGTAACGGCTGGTGCGAACACTTTTCAAAAATCTCAAGTTGTACAAAATTGCTAATGACAGCTTATCTCCTTCACTTCAAATCTCTTTCCTCTATATTACATGCATAAGGCATAAGTTGAGAATAGGCATACAATTCACTCTGCAAACACTTGGCACATACTATGAGCACATACTATGATGCGTTATAGACTATGCTCTCAAGAAACTTTTACCGTCTAGTAAAGACAAGAAGCAAAAACAGGTAATCATAATACAATGTCAAAAACAGTGTGTTTTAGAAGGATCTGTTCCCAGGGTATTACAGACAGAATGAAGTGTATATCTTAATCAGGGCGGGCTTCAGGGAGGAGTCAACATCTATGAATCTACTCTTAGTGGATATATTCATACCACAGATTCCCTGCCTACTAAAATTATGTTACAAATAGTTTGACATATTTAACATCTATCCCTTAACATCTCACCTGCTTTCTTGATCCTGCCATTGACATAACTCTTCTGTCCCCAAACCTGGTTAAAACTATTGCCATTAAAACCTCAGTTATAAAAGAATGAAAAATGGGCAACCATGTTTCACTAATACTCTAAGGATATGCAGGCCAGCTTTGGCTATGTTCCCCACGATATTGAGTATTTTCTCTGCCTGGTTATCTGTCTTACTTGTGTTTTTATATATATTTCCCATTCTCTTTGTAACAACTGTTTTTCGCACTACCTCTCTCTCTCCGACACCCCTACTCTGCCACAAACATACACACCACAGTCACATCACTCTTGGGCAATTATACCTAGAATATGTTCTGCTCATCTCTTAAACATATGTTAAATACAAAAAGGTAAAAGGGTTATTTTAATTTCAAGGAAAATAGCGCTGAAGACAAAATAATAGCTGCATTTTAGTTCCAATTCTCAAATATTTTTGGCTATTGTTATTTATAAAGAAGTCCAAGCTATGGCTTCTATTGTCATGCCCAGTGAAATGAAGAGGCTAAGTCAAGACAGAAACAAGGGGAAGAAATCAGGTCAGTATAGGAAATAATAACAAGTATGGTTCATGATCCAAAAAGCCAATGGCCAGGTACTGTTCTACAGTTAGATATTTAATCATCATAGTTGCCTTCTGAGATAAATATTATAATTACCACTCTCATTTTACAGATGATAAAATGGAGGCATGGAAAAATAAGGAGACATGCTTGAAGTCAGGCAGCCAGGAATTGGCAGAGCAAGGATTCGAAGGCAGGTGGACTGGCTCTGAAATTTGAACACAAGCGTGCCCACCACGTGCTCGGTACACCAAATTGTCACTAACAAGGCTTCATATGGAGCTTGTGACGGGACCGGAGCTCTAGTCCAGGAAGGGAGTCCAGATCAAAAGGCAGGGCAAATGCTTGTGTTCCATTAAAGGGCATCCTCAAAACTGCAAAGCTTTCTCTTTTCCCAGGGCTATTGTGTTACTTTACTTTATTTTGTTTATACTATTTAAAAGGTTATTGCTAGGCTTCAACACACACTGCCTTGTAGAATCAACTATATTGGAAGAGGAAAAAAGACACAAGCTAAGAAACAGTGAAGTTTTAAAGGGGGGCGGGTGGGATTTGCTGTAATCAAGAACTTAACCTCCTACATTTTTACATAAACTCCCTGACCTCCTTTCTGAAAAACCTGCTTGGAACTCAGTGAGCCAAAGTGATACTTCTTTATATCACCCAACCTTACAGTTTTCATAAAATTTAAAGTGATTTTTGTTACTATCTTCTTCAGAGTTAGGTAACATTATTTCTCAAGATCATTTATTCTATTTTTGGATATCTCAAATAATTAGAAAGCTTGTCCCGATATTGAATAAACTCTAATATAGCATTTAGAACAGCAGTTGATACATTATAAAAGCTTAACAAATGTTAGCTTTGTTATTACTAATTACGGGCAGTTTTGACTTAACACATCATATAGGCAAGTCTATGTATTCGGAAAATATTTTAAAAATAGTGTGCTTCTTAATCTCTAGATTGCTGACACATCCTTATACTAATCATTTTTTATACCATAAGGAAAATAATCTGAACAACACATAGAAGAAATTGTTTGCTGCTGGGTGACAGATGCTGCAGTAAAGTACCTTCTAATTAACCAATATCAAAATCCACTCATTCATAAACTGTTGCTGTCACCAGCAGGATGAATATGTTTCTCAAGCGTAATGTTGACAATATGCCAGTCAGTAATGTTCACACAACATGGCGTTAGCTTGACCAAGCAGCCCATTCTCGATCCGCAACAGATGGAGTAGAAATTGCACCCATTATGACTGTTGGGATCCCAGACCAGGAACCAGGTCTGCGAAGGGTATAAGATCTCCCAAGTTTGCTGAGAAGATAAGGAAAGACATTTGCAAAGTAATTTGACATCCTTCACACACACACAAAAAAACCCCTACAGGAAGACAAATGCAGTATTACTGTTTGATGATCCAAAAGAAATAACCCAGGAGTCTAAATTATTTATCACCAGCCCTCTTCTGTCCCTGCATGCCCCCACTAGCTTTGTTATGCAATGATAGTTATTATTAGGTTGGTTGCTAGAGAATCAGGCAAACAAGCTGCTATTCTCAAAATGAGTCTGGAAAATATTAATTTCAGTTTGGGGAAAGACTTTTTAAATGGTTGTCAGGAATCCGTTTGAAGTGAAACGAAAAGATGAATTGAAAAAAGCTTCAATTTTCACAGTTTCCTATCAGAATAAGGAAAACAAAAGAAAACATTGTTTTATAGAAATCACTATTTCATTGTAATTATAATGAGCGATCTGGCCCTTTATTTTTCTTGCCTGGGGCCCCTTTTGTCACAGTATATTTTGCATATTAACTAGGGAAAAAATCTTAAACTAATAACTGCACAAAAGAATATTTTTGATAAGAAAAGGGCATTCACATTTAGAGTTTATCATGCATTTAAAATAGACATTTAACTGTATATCTAGTCCTTTTTTTCTCATGAAAAACCATCTAATGCCTTATAGTTCCTCCTTACTTTCCAAATCTAACTGCAATGATATCTATGTAATATAGACATAAAGGACTAGAGATTCATTATAACTAGTAGCATTTTGGGAAACCCTATACTGCTTTAATAAAACTGAAATTTTGCTGTACCAGAAATGTCACAATACAGTTTTCACTATTTGGAGTCTATCATTCATTTGTTTATTTTAGCATTTACTGTTATTGATAATAATAATAACAAATGCCGCTTATTGGCACTTACGCTCAGTCAGTCACAAAGCTAGGTTCTTTTCACATTCGATATTCACAATAGCCTGCAAGATGGGCATTATTAACCCTAATTTAAGAGTTGAGCAAAATTGAGTTCAGAGAGGTTAAATAATCAGCATAAAACTTATAGAAGGTATGTTGGAGCTGGGATTGCCATGCTTTTCTTGGTGCTTTTGTAGCCTGTGCCCATTGTCTCTTCTGTCCTTGAAAACAAGGGTCCCCACCCCCTGGGCTGCAGACCAGTACCCGATCTGTGGCCTGTTAGGAACCGGATGTCACAGCAGGAGGTGAGCAGCAGGCAGGAGAGCTAATGAACCTTCATCTGTACTTGCAGCCACTCCTCAGCACTAGTATCACTGCCTCAGCTCCACCTCAGATCATCAGGCATTAGATTCTCACAGGAACACCGGTCTCTGGTGCCAAAAAGTTGGAGATCTCTACTCTAAAACAGTTTGTCTGTGAAGGTCCTTCTGTGATGATGGAAATGTTTTAAACTCACACCTTCCAATGTTAGTCATTAGTCACATGGTGACTGAGCACCTGAAATGTGGATAGTGCGACTTTGGAAATGAAATTGTAATTTAATTTAATTTAAGTTGTTAAATTTAATTTAATTTAATTTAATTTAATTTAATTTAATTTAAACAACTGACTGTGGCTGGTTGCTATTGTGTTAGAAAGTGTAACTCTAAAACAAACAAGAACTGTAAAGCACAGGATACCTACTCTAGTGTACTCAACAGGTATGACACTTGGACAGTACAATTTTTTATTGGAATCATCCTTTTTTCATTCTTTTGTAATGAAATTCACTCACTGTTGGCTGTAAGTCTCATAGGGAACACTTTTCCACTTTGAGAGAGTGAGCCTGCATGAGGTTGCTTGCCACACCCCCACTGCCTCACCCAAGTCAGCGGTATACTCAGTTCCCCTGCATTGGTATTCATGCCCGCAGACTGTGTCTGCAGCCCATTCTTTTCTTCTGTCTTACCAAAACACAGTACCACCGCAAAATTACATATATTGCTCACCTACACCATTAGTTTTCCAAATGGTAAGGGGAAGACACTTCAAAACTTCCTTTCTAAAAAATTACAATTTTTCTTTGAAGCTTTATTAAATGTTATCTACTAACACCGGCTTGGCATTACCTCTCAGCCTTTAGAGCTGAATAATGAGAGCAACAATAATTTCTCAATGTCTACTCTGAGTCAAACATCCACCTCATTTAATATCACCACATCCTTATGAGGTAAATGTTAATATATTCCCTATTTTACAAATAAGGAACTTGTCTGGTTCACCTCAGGGTCTTAAATGCTTCTACCTCTCTATCCCGTCATTAGTTTTCAAATTTGTCATTGTCTGCTACTTCTGTTACATATTCATCTTGGTTATAGGACAAATATATCACACATAAAGAGAAGCAATTAGACAAATGTCAATACAAGAGAGGCCTGAAAAAGGCCCTTTTAGAATCCTAATCTTCTCTAGATCAATGTTGGTAGAACAAGGAAAACGTACAGAAGTTAAAACCCATTTGAACTTATTTGGATTAAAAATGAAATCTGATTACTGGTAAAGATAAACTGCTGAGACCACATCTATGACAATAAAATTAGATTAATGGAAAGATGAGATTTGATTAACTACTTAAGGTCATCCATCAAGATTCCATTGCATTAAACTCAATTCTGTTAGGTAAGGAGAAAAAATTAACCAGTGTAAAGTTATGCTTTTAATGTGCATCCATGTAGTACAATATTTGATGAGCATTCTTGCTTAGGTGAACCTGAAGATCACAAGAATGCCTTCCCAAAAGCCCTGCAGCAGCAATGTAGAAAACAAAACCAACTTTTCATCAACATATCACATATTTCTCAAATGGAGATATCCTATTCTCAATTTTTCCACACAACATTCTTAGCATGGGTATGAAGTTATATGAACTGTTTCAAACTCTCTTAGATTACAGTTCCAAGGTGTCAGACTGCTTGCCTTGAACCTAATTTCCAGAAAGGCAATTGCAAGCATCAGTACCATACTTTTTTTCTTGGTGCCTATGACATTGATTTCCCTATGTAACAACTAATGTTATTTTCCCTGCAATTCTATATTAAACTAGTTGGCTACAGCTAGTCATTGCTCTGCACCCTTCTTTAAATGTAAAAGCTCCATGTCTGGGAGCACTCAGAGTCTGTCTAGGGACCCATTGCAAATGAAGATAAATTGACAATGTGCCTGGGGAGCTCTGGTCAGAAATGTAATTTTCGAGAAGATGGTGACTAGCCTCTAAAAGTATTCAAGTCAATGAAACATGACAGGTGTCACCGAGAACAGAGATCCTAGGCAAGGGGAAATTAGAGCCTCTCATGTCCCTACTCATCTGTGGTTTCCTAATTGTGGGTGTTGGCATTAATTGATGCTGTTGCCATTTTTGATCATGCGGGGCTGTCTTGAGTGCCTTGAATTTCCAAAGGGCTTGACATCTGAGAGCCACAGCATGTTTGGATCAAATTTGCTTTCAACATGCCATGTTCAAGAATCTTCTTCCCAAAGGCCATTAGTGAAAATGACCTAGCAAATTCATTGCCCGCCCCCCCACCCCCCGGCCAAAGTTGCACATGCCACTGAGGAAGTCATTGATGGCTTGTCTTTCCTACAACTGCAAGAGTTGTGGAGAGTGTAATAATCCAGCAAGGTGGCTGTGAGTTGCATGATCAGACATACAGTTCTGATAGTATCTTCTCTCCCAAATGATATTGTATGCTCTCTTTAGGCATGCTCTGAAAGACATTGCATTATTATTTAATAAATGTTTTTATCGGTTTGAATGAGACAAAAGTAATTCTGAATTGCAAATAAATTTTCTCCTTTAAGGGGAGAGAAACTTTATAATTTAACATGCAGCATAAAAGTGTGTTAAAAAGAAAGCCCATATACTTTTCTATTGATCTTAGATGTAGGTAAAGCAAAGGAATTTATTCTCAAGTGCCATTTTGATTTTAGAGAAACTTGTAAATGTGGATCTCATTAAATATGCTGCTCCATTAGCCATGCGTGACTTCCTGCTGGGTCTATTGAAGACTTACACAGTTCACAGGATTCTGGGAAGTGATTTGCTTCCTTTGTCTGTGCCAAGAGCTTAAGGATTAACATTGTTTCGGTATTGAAAGCTTCATGATGTAAATGAAAAACTGGATCTAGGGTTACAATGATATGCTACCCCTGGTCATTGGCTCTGCATTTCCAATCTGTTATGTTTGCCATTTAAGATTATAAAGTTTAATAGATACATCCATCAGCGGCAATAAAATAAATTACCAATGTATTTATTATTGTTATTATCATCATCATTATATTATTACCAGTATTATTACATAAAACATTACATATTTTTGTACATTTTATTCAGTTTTATCAGAAGTACTTATTTGCTTTTGTGAAATATTTAGTACAAGTATATAACACATCTTTTGGCACTTTGATTCAAACTTGAGATTTAGTTATGTAAACAGCCATGTTAAGACAATTTTAGTCAATACCTCTTCATATCAAAATAACTACGTATTTTGACAAATCTAGTCTTTTAGGACAAAGTGTATATTTTATAAATCTGTTTTATAAACAAAGTCTACAAATTTCTTTTTAATGCCTATTAGATGATTTAAGGAAACCAATCCTATCCCTGGCCACTCTGATGCATTTGTGTCTAAGATCAGTTATTGTTTCTGCAGAATTTCTGAGGTTTTTTTTCCCCTGATCTCTTCTCCCCACAAGTAGTTGTCCTCAGGCCTTGTCTCTACCTCTCCTTCCTCAGCACACTGAGCCGGAACTAGTAAATTCCCTCCATGAAGAGGCTTTCAGGAGATAATGGAAGAGCAGAATGACACATTTAAAAATAAATTAGTAACAAAGAATTTTGCAGTCATTCTTGATTGTGGAAAATAAGGTCCCAAGAATCTTCTTGAAGTTTAGAATAGAGATTATGGGAAAACAAGATTTTATGCCTCTCCCAATTGTTTCCTTTGTCCTTTCTGCTCTCAGCTAAAGACTATGGTTACCTGGCAAAAATAAACATTAGCAAAATATTTAAGGTATACATTTACTTCAAAATTGACCAGGAAGTGAAAAATCCTTGAGAGAGTAAATGACATCCAAAGAGCCTCATTACTCAACCCTGTGGAGACAAACGAGCTTTCTGATAAGGCAGTAAGCGCACATCTGGGTCCTCCAGCTGCACACTCCAAACTCTGTTTGATTTTAGGGAGTCTGCATCCTCTGAGTCTCCCTTTATATTTATTTATCCTTATTTATATAATGTGTCCTTTTGTAGCATTATGTTTGGACATTTTAAAACATGTACATACAAAAAATGAATCATGAAAAGGTGAAGCCCTTATATTTTATAGAAGCCCTTATATTTTACTGGTACAACTAAATCCATCACTTTATGCACATTTAGGAGTATGAGCACCTCACACAATTTGGAACATTGATTCCTAAATCTCTTCACACAGAACGAAGCCAGCTTTAACCTTGAATATTTCATATTGCACTTTTACATTTTTAGTCTGTAGGTAATATTTGATATACAAGATTGTTAGCAGCCAATGTAATGATTTTTGATTTCCTCCATATGGATTGGTAGAACAAACCTAACCACAAATGTTTTACTCTTTCCTTGTGATATGAAGACTCCATAATATAACTCGTATGACAAACATGGCAGTTTTCTCTCTTGCAAACGGACATAAAACCAAATGCTTCTGGGTAGAGTGCAAGGACTCTGACCCTTGCAGTATACAAGGAATCTTAAGCTAAGTATAGTAATGGCTCTCAGAGAGTTTTATTTTCCTTACCATAATAGGACAGATACCATTCGAGATTTCCATAACAACATGGGGGCAGCAGAGCCCAGAGCAACCAGGGTAATGTATTAATGAGCTCACATAAGTAAATGGAGACCCAACTGACTTCATTCAGCGTAAGCAAGGGTGAGCAGAAAAATAGAGCATGGGACACACTAAAAATTGTGGCTGTCCAAGTCCTGGAACAGAAAAACTAAGCCGTGGTGATAGGAATCAGAATAGTGACTGTGGAAATACTGACACCCACACAGAGGAAGTTTCTGCAGTGATAGAAGTATACTATTTCTTGACTGAGCCACTGGTTACATGAATATATCCATCTGTCAACATTTATTGAACCATTCACTTAAAACCTGTGCATTTTATTCTATGTAAATTATGCTTCCATTAAAGCTTAGTCAAAGCCAAAGCCAAATCAAAACAAAAACAAAACAGGCAGATAAAGATAGAAAAAAAATACAAGATAGGAAGTGAGAGTGGGTAGGTCCAGAAGATATTTCTTGGATGCCATTCTGCTCGTGTAAAGCTTTTCCTTTTTTCTCATGGCAAATAGCCTTTGGTTTTAGAGCCACATATTCTGCATTCGAAAGAAACCATATTAGGACAGCAGGAAAACTGATGTTGGGGCATCAATGCTCTTTTCAGTTCTGTGTGAAATGTGTGTTTAAGAGACAGAATAAAGCACCTCAATGATAAAACACTCAAATCAAGAGGAACCTGTATGTTTTTTAAGATTACTTGAAAATTTATCCTGAAATTCTTTCAGCTTGGATGCTACATGATGAGTTCTTTAATGATAAAAAATAAATAAAATGTATCGATTATTTCCAATATGCCAAACCCTGTGCTCAGTGCTTTACTTTATTTATCTATTTTTTTCTCAGCCACTTTATGTTGGATTTCGCCATCTATTATCTCTTCTGGATCTTGAATTAGGCAAATGTAAGACCCGTCCTCCATGTCTAACATTTTCATTTTTCAATTTCTTCATCTCTCTATGCCGCAATCTACAGGTTTCTTATCACGTTTATACAGGTTGTTTATCAAGTTCACTAATTATTTCTTCATTAGCATTTTAATTATTTCATTACAGTTTTAATTTCAATGAATATTTTTGTTTCTAAAAGTTCAATTTTTTTTTTTACAAATCTGCCTACTCAGTTTTGAAAATTTCTTGCTCCTTACTTATATTTCCAACTCTTTCTTTTATTTCTATAAATATATTAGGTGCACTTCTTTTATATTTGATGATTCTAATGTCCTGTGAGTTTTATGTATAAAATCATATTCACTGGGGCTCTATCAATGGGTTTTGGAAACCTAGTATGAGGATGGAATCTTCCAGAGAGAATTTGAATTTGCTTCTGTCTGGCCACTTAATATTCCATGATCTAAATATATAGTTTATTTGATTACTTCTCTACTGAGAGAGACATTGAGGAGGGAAGGCAGAAAAATATTGTGTATTTCTTCTTACTGGTATGAATTACACTTTGAGTTTGTTTTTCTCAGTTGTAGTAATGGGTTGCTGTGAAACATTCATACAGCTTAAAGTGTTCCTTGCGACTAACAGTATAAGAAATCAGTGCTTTCAATATATTATCTCACTTAACCTTCTGATTCACTCTATAATGTAAATACCATAGTAGTACCACCTTGACTGTGGGGGACATGTTCCAAGACCCCCAGTGGATGCCTGAAACAGTGAATGGTACCAAACTCTCCATATACTATGTTTTTTTCCTATATATACCTATGATAAAGTTTAATTTACAAATTAAGCACAGTAAGATATTAACCACAATAACTAATAACAAAACAGAACTATGATAACAATATTCAGTAATAAAAGTTATATGAATGTGATATCTCTCTCTCTGTCTCTCTGTGTCTCTCTGTGTCTCTGTCTCTGTCTCTCTTTCCCTCTCTCTCTCTCTCTCTCTCTCCCCCCTTCCCCCCTCCCTTGCTGATAACCAGTCTGATAACTGAGATGGCTACTAAGTGACTAATGAGAAAGTCACATATATAGAAGTGATACTCTGAACAAAGGGACAATTCACGTCCCAAGTAAGATGAACTAAGATGATTCAAGATTTCATCATGCTACTCAGAATCACTCAAAATTTAAAACATAAACCATTTATTTCTGGAATTTTCCATTTAGTATTTTTAGACCATGATTGATCCCAGGTAAATAAAACTACAGAAAGTGAAAGCGCAGAAAAGGGGGTCTCTATATTATTATCTCCATTTTACCAATGAGGAAACTGAAGCTTTGAGAGGTAATTGAACCAAGTTCCCAACTAGATGAAAGATAATGATCTTAAGACACTATGCTTTAAGTTTTTGATAAATGAGGGTAAAGAAAACACAAAGTCTGCCTTTATGGAGTTACAAACACAGCAGGAACCAAATAAAATCCATTTTGCCAGTAGATTGTTTCTATAGTGAGTGGTAGTGAGTGACCCCTTATTGACGCTGTTGGATGACCAGTCTTCGCTTAGCAAAAGGCCAGATAAATTGGTTCTCACCTTCTTTAAAATACTGTCTACAGAACATGTCAGCCGATGTCCCTAACACTTGCTTCCCTGTACAGAGACTACTCTACCTGCCTAAAATTCCCTGCTTCCAACAGATAAACTGAATACTTACAGTCCCTTGGGTTTATTAGAGTTGTTCTTGTTATTATAATTATAAAAAGTATTAAATATGAAGAAAACTACTAAAATATGAGAAAAAAAAACAGGTGGTTTCTGTTCTATTAAAGACCTTATCAATTGTTTTCTAAATTCTCACTCCAAGTAAGCCACTCAGATACTGTATATGCAATCTATGAATCAATCAGAAAACTAATGAAAATTGATGATTTGATCAGGCATCCAACACATGAGGATGCTAATATGAGAAGGTACTCAATTTCCTTAATTATCAGGGAAATGTGTATTTAAACCACAATGCTGTGCCACTACATGTGTACCTGAAAAGCACAAATGACTGACAGTGCCTCGTGCTAATGAGAGTGGATATAGAGTAGCTAGAACGCTCATATACCATGGGAGTAGAAATTATCACAGACACTCTGAAAAAGTGACATCATCTCTGACGATGAAAATTATATCCTCTGTGATCTAAAAATTCAGCTTCTAGGTATCTATTCAAGACAAAGGTACAGTGTGCTCACCCAAATAAAATGTACTGAAATGTATAGAGTGGCACTATGATAATAGCAAAAAATCAGAAGTGATCCCAAGGTCTATTTTAGTAGAATGAAATTGTAGTTTAGTTCTATAACGGAATGCTTCAGAGCAATATGAATGAACAAACTATGTATAAAACTAACAACTTGGATGAATTTCATAAATATAAAGTTAAGCAAAAGACATAAGATTTAAAAAAAAATATTTTATATCATTCTCCTTAAATAAAGGTCCAAATCAGATAAAAATTATCTATCGTGATAGAAGTCAGAATAATAATTATTTTGGGAAAAGCTGGTGAGAAAGTGACTTCCATACCTAAAAGCAGAGCATAAAAGCTTTTTTTTTTTTAATTGTATTAACAAACAGAAATCTATATTTTTGAGGCTTTCAGAAATCCCAATTCACTAAGTCCCTCCCCATCTGGACATTAAACACCTTCACAGATTCGGTTATTTTCTCTTAATGAAGGGAGGAGTAGTAGATCTTTCGCTTTAGACCAGGAAAATTACTAGGCATTCTAGGCAGCTCAGAGCTCTGGTGCCTTTCTTTCCTTTTACCTCTATCGATATCTGATAGCTCTCACAGTACTTAAAATGGTAATCTGTCCCTTGGAAATTTACTAAGCAAGTTGATGATGACTTAAAATTTTCTTGGTAAGCATGAACTACCATAACATTCTCGACAAAGTATTTTGTAGTAAAATGTGCCAAATAATCAAAATGCAAAAATAAAAATAAATTTAATTTTATACCACAATACTCAAAATAAATATTTTATCTGCAATATAGTTGGATAACTCTTTTTAAATTGAACACACACACACACACACACCCCATAAATAAAATTGGCTTTCTTCCCTGCCACACCCCCTACCTATAGCTCCAATCCTTTCTTCCACAGAAAGTTTTCTCAGAATTTCTATGAATTTCTGATGCCTGTGTTGTCACGGGTCATGGCTTCTCTCTCTCTCTCTCTCTCAATCTCTCTCTCTCTCTCAATCTCTCTCTCTCTCTCTCTCTTTCTCTCTTCCTCCCTCTCTCTCCCCCTTTCATTTCTGCTTCCCTCATACTCCCAGTCTCCTCTTATACAACTATCCTTCCTGTGCAATACAAGCATGTGGCGGAGACCCCTTTCACCATTTTCACCAAAATACTTTGAAAAGTGTTGTTTATAATAATTAACCCTCAGCTCTTGCTCTGTCAGACATTCCTAACTCAGTATTTCTCACCGGCAGAATTTTCTCCAAGGTCCCTGATTCTCCAGCAATGATATTCCTCCTTCATCTCCCCAAATTGACTTTATGTCTATACTTCTGAGGTTACTCCAACATTGTTCATTTCTCATTTAGAATAGTTCCACTTTCTCTTTCTCCACTTCTTTTCCTCAGTTCATTCTAGCTCTACCGAGAGAGCTTCATATAACTAACTGAATTGACCCTTGATTGTATTCTTAAACTGATAACATTTTCTAGAGGGAAGTTCTGTGGATAGCTCTTAAAGTTACATTTTTAATGGAATGAAAACTAAAGGCGCCATTATTTCTGAGTCGTTTCGTAGGCTTGTTTTTCCCACATGTCTTCTGGTGTATCAGCTCTAGCCATTCTCAAGATTCATTTATTTCTTCCAAGTGCTCCAAAGTAGTCTACTCTCTCTGCTGACCTACCTCTTCACCCTTTTCCTACAAGTCTCTCCTTCTCTCTATCCTCTCCCCATAAAGGAAAGGCCTGACATTTTGTTCATTAGCTTAGTTTAGCAGCTGGAAAAAAAAACTGGCCTTGAAACCAGGATTTCCATATCTCAAGTGCTCTCCTACCCAGAGTTCTCTGTCTGTGCTAGGCTTCACCACAACTCTAGCTCCTGTGTGGGGAAAGAGGGAGAAATAAATGTATTCCTTTTAAATTCCAAATCCTGATAGAAAGGATATGATGTGTTGAGTATGTGATAGTAAAGTGATAGACCACAATAATGGGTAATCTAAACTCTAGAAATCTAGATATGAAAATGGACTTTGCTAAATAAGAAAGCATATATAATTTGGGCATTCAAGTCCCATTATTCAAAAGAGCATTTCAGATAATAACAGTCTTAAGCAGTATCAGTTCATCAGGGGACAGAGTGATATGGGGAAAGCACATTATTAGAAAGTCTCTGGAAATCCTGTAGGGACAGCTGGTCCCAGGAGACTTTCAAGCCTTTCAATTATTTCCTCTGGAGTTAAGGCTATATCACTACTATGAATTCTCCTTTGAACAATGAGTCTTTGCATGACACTGGTAATGGTAACTCGTTGCCTTTTGGTCCTTCTTAGAGATTCATGAACTGTCTTCCATCAGCCTGGTCATCAGTCTCAGTTACAGTTTTGCTGTTTTGTAATTATATGTTATTATCTCTATATCATCACATCCCATCTTCTGAATTGACATCCAAGGCCCATACTGAAAGGCACATGCTATTTTCTGTGTCACTGAAATGCCTGGATTATGCCCTTGCAGGTCCTTTAAAATCAAGGTCTGAAGAAGGGAGGGATGACATCAGTGCTCAGAAAACTATTGCCACTGATAACCAATTACAATGTTAAAAGTTAAATCTTGTCAGTTTCCCCTCCTGCCCCACAGGGATAGACAAAGAATCTGGTATGTGATAAAAAAGCAATCACTTAAAATTAACAAGGCACATTTCCAAACTAAAACTATGACTCACCCTACACATGCAGTATTGATATTTCAGATTATATATAATTGAACTGAGGTTGTAGTTTATTTTCCAAATGCAAACATGTGTTTAATTAGAGCAAAATGTGCATCTCTATAACACTGAATTTTAAGTACCAGGTTCTAAAGTTTATTGATTGATGATTATTGTGGGGAAACATGAGCTCTTATGCATAAATCTTTTGACAGGAGCTGTCTGTCAAAAATAATGATCCTTTTAAAACTCATGAATAAATAATGATGCAGGTCCACTTTACATAAAAATACATACTCATTTACACTCTGTCCACTGAAATGAAATACGGTTATTTAAAATAATGACTCTGTGATGGGTGAGTAATGAAACATTATTAATTTAATACACATGGTATTTTTTACTCACAAATTACATGCATCTATTTTCAATATTAACACATTAGGCTCTTTTTTTTTTAAGACCTCTAACAAAACACCTGGTACAGAAAATCCTTTCATGGATGAGACTGTGCATTTTAATTCTGCCAGACTGGGATCTCATTTTGGTCACAAGCTGGAAAGTAATAAGTGGGCTGTCACTGTGGTGATGTTTTATTGTCTGCCTTGACTTGCAGCATCCAAGAAGAGCCACCTCCTTTTCCTCCCATAGAAAAAAGCATGAATAGTTGAGAAGGAAAGCCAGAACGCCATTTGCCTTTCTTCATCCTTTCCCATCTGGAATTCAGTTCTGTCATATGTCTTTCCTCTGTTCTTTTCTTCCTTTAATCTACCCTGATTTCCCATCTGTTGGCTGAGGAAGAGTTAGGAGATGATCCTAATATTTGGCACTCCTCTAAGTGCTCTCACCAGTAATTCAGGACCAGAGGAACAGGAAATGTGGAGAAAACATGTCTCATTTTTCCTTTTAGGGGACTTAGATTCCCTCTTCTGCTTCCCTCTCTAGTTTGCAATTATTTACTCATGTCCTTTTCTTTTTATTCTCCAGTCATGATTCAACAACAGAAGTGCCGATAGTGGAAAAGGGGATCTGGTCAGGATTGGGAATGAATGTGACAAGTTTGGAAAGATGGAAAAAAAAAAAGAATCATTGATTAGGATTTTTTCTTCCATTGTTCCAAGTCCTGCTGTCCACCTTTGAATCCCCAGCTTGTTTTCAAAAGTTTAAGTTTCTAAATATGAAGAATGCTGGTGGCCATTTCTGTCACCATTTTACAGACAGAGAAATTGAGTGAAATGATGTGCTTTGTGCACATATACACAGAGGCATTGCTACTCCCAAGCAAATACATTTTTTGGTAGAAAACAGGTGTATAGAGTACTAAATAACATCATCCCCAAGACCAATGCTAGGTACTTCCTAAACACCGTTCATTGATGCTGCTGTTTCTGTTGCACCAACACATATTCTGCGGCCTCAAGCACATGCCACTTTCCAAACCACAAGATGTATATGCATCAAAAAGGAAAAAAACCTTTGTTCCACATTTTAAATCTACTGTTTAAGTAAATCAGGCAGTGTCATTTAGCCTATAAAGTTTCCCACATTCACAAGATCGACTCTTTTTTTCGATTGAAATAAACATGGATTTAAAAATTTTATAAAATTATAGATTCTCCTGTCATGTTGCAGTAGAAAGTCTGGGCATTCTGAGGTTACAACCAGGGCTTGAAAGATAAATAGCCAAGTGAAATAAATTTTAAATCTTTGGCTAAAGGATAACCACTTTTTAAAAATAGGTTTGACAAGTGTCACCTTAAATGCTTTTCAAGTGAATGTTTCATACAGAAAAGTGATCCAAAGTGATTCATAAAATATATACATCTACAAACTTCATGTTTAGATATATACCTCTTACATAATTATAAAGTATGAATTTAGACATTTACACAAACACTGAATCAGGAAAGGTTAACTCTAACTAGCAAAGAATTTTATTTTTAATTTTTATATGAGACCTCGGAGCTAAGAATGAAGATAGCATTATTTCTATGTGTTTTCTTTTCACTTGCTTATTTAAATAATGAGATTGGCTCCTTGATATTATTCAATTGCCAATTGTGTGCTAAAGTTACTTTTCTACAATTCTTACATGTGATAAAATTTTGTTCCTTCTCATGTTTTAACATTTCTTGAGACAAGGCCTATAGATGTTTTATAGACTTTACCCAAAATTATTATTCTAAACTCGTGTTATTAGATTTAGAGAGAACACAATTTTTAATTGCCCTTTATTGTATAATATGTGCTTGTCAAATTAATTTAAATCAGTAAGTAACAAAATTTGTAGTTTGTGCTAAATGCAGCATTGATTTGAGCCATATAAACAGAAATGGCATTAAAAAGATGATCACAGACCTAAAAAGAACATTGGAGAACATCATATTTACTAATATTCCCCAAACAGGACGTAGAAACATCAGGCAAAATGGAACTTTATGAATTCCAACATTTCTCTTTAAGAATTTTAAGAATTTCTAAATACACATGTCATTTAGGGATTCTTTTCTTTTTGTAAATAAATATGTTCTAATTTACACCTTTGAGTGATAACTTCTGTCTCTGATTTTGAGTTGTCTCCAAAATAATGAAATATTAACATTTGGATTTTGACGCAATGGGAGCACTAAAGTAAAACTGACAACTCTCAGGCCAAGATCAAGAGGGACCATTCAACTGGAAGTGACAACAAGGATGAAATTGAAGTCACTCTCACTTTTAGTGAAGGCATATTTAATCTTTGAAGCAAAGATCATGACTTTAGCAATCTGGAGTCGAGTCACTAATTTTTATTTGTTTGGTTTTTTTGGCCATTTTTACCTCCACATTGGACAGAACATTAGTCTATGCAAAGATGAGAATTAATTATTAAGGTCATACATTCATAAAGATGACATTCTTCTGAAAATTGACAAATTAATAAAATCAGTTTTATGGAGGCATGAAATTTGCCTCCACTTTTCAAACACTAATTTATCTACATCCGGACTTTAAGTGAGAATAAACAGACAAAATTTGACATTCAGGTCACTTGTTTCATGTATAATAATAAATTATTTATTTCAATGTTCAATTTTGTTGTTTGTGTATCTTTGTGTCTTTCATTATTCATATGGTTGAAATATAACTTAAGATAAAAACATGTTTTAGAGGCTTTTTAATGGAGGAAAAAACCTTCTAAAAGAGAAAGTGAAAATAGCTTTGATCCAGAGATCAAGAGCTGTGGTTTTTCGTATTCCTTGTTTTATCATGATTTGAGTGGCACGTCATTGCCACATCCTGAAAATCATTATTTAAAAACATAGAGTTTAACAAAAGAATTCAGGCACAAAATATGATAAGAGCACATACTATGAGTCTGTATATATGAGATACAAAGACTGCTGTTAGAAGTAGGACAGCCGCTGTCTTTGCGAGGATGGAGAATGTAGTGGTTGGAAGAGTGTAAGAGTGGGGCTTTTGATTGCTGGAAAAGATCTTTATTTTATTTGGGATTTTATTTGCTTTATTTATATTTAATTTGGTTATATGGGTTGTGTTTAGTTTTTAAAATGTAGAGAACTGTATACTTTTGATATGATGATCATTTTCTGTAGGATTATTATAGTTCACTACAAAGAAGAGAGAGAGAGAGAGAGAGAGAGAGAGAGAGAGAGAGAGAGAGAGAGAGAGAGAGAGAGGAAGTTGAAGTAAATTTTTCTAATGGTTCTTTTTCCAACATTACACTATTCTGTGAAAATTGCCCTCTTATAATGGGATACCCAACCATAAGTCAAACCCTTTTAGGTGATTCAGGGACATTGTTTTCAATATTTATGAATGTACTACAAGGTAATAGATTTCTATTTGTTTTTTACCTTTTTCTGCTTTCTCTCTCTATGTTCACTCTTGTGACTGTCATCATGTGTGACTTCTAATAGTCTTCTCATCCTTACTTCTCATTTACTCACAATCTACTGCAGGCTGTAAAATAAACAAGTCATTGATAAACTTGATTATCTGTTACCACGAAATTTTGTAGTAAAGATCTGAATGTCTGCATTCTGAGATTTTAAGGTTGCTGGAAATCTGACCTTTAGATAACTGAGGCAGTTCTGCTCTTTGCCTCAAAAAACCTTCCCCTTATGAAGGACATTAGATTTCTACAGAAGCTTTCCACATGGACAGGGATTATTTTAGCTAGATCCTCAGAAGATTTTGTTGTTTTTCAGACTCTGAATACTTCCAAGGATTTTCAAAAATGACTTTGTTGCTAACCCAAATATTCTGTTGCAGAATATTAATTGTTAAAATGATTCTTTATTCTCTTTTTTTAAAGCTCATATGCAACTCCCTCTATTTTCTATGCATTGGTCCTGAGACTTTCAATTAGACAAGTAGAATAGGTCTACACGGCTGGCTCTAGATATTAGCTTTGCATCGCTGTGTTCTAGGGAGCTTTCTGCAAAACAGATGCCCAGGCACATGGGAGGTTCTGATTCAGTCGGTCTAGAGCAGGCTGAGGCATTGTATTTATACACAGTTCTGACAGGCAATCCAAATGTACAGTTAGGTTTGAGAAATATGCCTACACCTCCTACACGACAGCCCTTCCCTTCCAATGTGGGAACATGATCACTTTGTGTTCTCACCTTTCTGAGCCACATAGCTCTGGTTTCTTCAGCAGTTCGTGGTCCTTGGTTTGCACATCTCTCTTCATTTAGATCACCACCTCTGAACTTAACTTTCTGAATGAGCTTTTCAGTGTGGCACCTGAGTTTTGAATTCAAAGCTGCAGACGTGGTCTTGTTAGAGTAGAATTGAACTTTTCCCTCCCATTGCCCAGGCTTTTATTGCTACATTCTAACAATATATTTGTTTAAGTCATGTTGTACTATACACTTATCCTGAAGGTATGACTATAAATTGCAGGACTCCTTACCTGATTTTTCCTTATTTTTATTATTTTTACCTGTATACATGCTAGCATTTCTCTTTTCCTTTATCAGTAATTACTGAATGTTACTTGGGGTTTGGCCCTGGGGTTTGGGAAGGAATTAAACAGACACAGTCCCAGCCATGCCAGAGTTGAGATTCAGACAAGCAAGTAGCAATTATTTCTTTAGGCTAATTCTTACCTGTGCTGTGCCTATATAACTGATTTATGCACATCCCTAACTTGAGCCAGAAAGGATTTAGGGCTGTTGACAGAATTCTTGAAGGACTGCTGCTCAACTTATCTTGCTCATGTGGAATGCCAGAATCTTGCCTGTACCAGTCAGGTAGGTTCTGGTATCTGTATTTAACAACACCTGGAAGGGTTAAGTCAAAATTTTATGGGTACAGCCAGAGGATTTGACAAGAATGATGGGATTTTGGGTCTTGTAGTGACAACTATAAACATTTTATTACCTAGTCTTGTATTCTCCAGTCACGGTTGCCAGGCTGGTGGAGACCATTTCCATTCCGGTTCCTCTGAATCCTTTATTTTGTCCCCCAGATGACTGTAATGAGGGGCCCAGGCTGTAATTCAGGATACATTACTGTACTCAGTGAGTCATTATTTTGCGAATGTGTAAAGAACCATTTTGTAGTACTGAGCCTTGCTCTCCTCCCTAACTCTTGTTGGCTGTTTTTCTAGGTGGTAAGACGAGCTGTGGGATGCTGTTGCTGCTCTGTGGTTTTTGACCTTGAAGGCTTTGTATGTGTGTGTGTGTGTGTGTGTGTGTGTGCGTGCGCGCGCTACGTGCACTTTGTGTGTTTCCTTTGCCAGTCCTCTCTGAGAGTTAATGGTCCTACATGTTCCTGCAATTGCGTGGGCATTTTAAATTCCATTTGAATGCAAGAGCCACTTGTTCTTCATAGTCCCCAAGCCAGATCAACTCATGGAGCCTGATTGACATTTCCAGAGGGACATTTTGAAATACTTCTTGGCAGCAGGAGCCCTGAGGCCTTCTCTGTCTAACCCCCAATGGCCACTGTTTGGTGTGCTACATACATTATCCCTGATATGTTTCCTCTTGTTGATTTGGGGCTATAATGACAAGCCTGTCAAGACCTTCTTGAATCTTGATTCTGTCATCCATCTTGGTTTTATGCTTCTGAAAATGTCATAACCATGGCTCCTTCAATGTCATATCAATCCTGAACCAAAACAGTTTCAAATTAAGACTAGAGAACTGAGAACACAAGCAGACACCTCTAAGTGGATATTGATCCACTATATACATCCTATTTTATTAGGGCCGTCAGCCAGTCTATGTTTTTGTTGTCATTTTGTTGTTTTGAACATCTTATATTGTAAAATATAAAATACATACTGAAACCTGCCAGAAACAAAAGCATACATCTTAATTATCACAAAGTAAACAAATGTGCAATCTCTTCCCACATCAAGAATAGAAAACTTCTCTTCCAGACACTACCCAATCATTATCCTTTTCTCCTATCCTCAGAGTTAACCACTGCCCTGATTTTTACGGATGTCTCTGCTTTGCTGTTTACTTTTATCACATAAGTATATACCACTAAGCATAAGGGTTTAGTTTTACTTGTTTTTTGAAATTTATATAAATGGAATAAAACAGCATTTCTTCTTTTATGTCTAGCTTATCTTTTTATAGTACTTGTGGTGTCTTCTGATGAACAGAAGGTCTTAATTTTAATATAGTTTATCAATTTTTTTAATTGTAAACATTCTTTCCCTAACCAGATCATGAAGATAATTTTGTATTTAATTTTTAGAAAATTTACTTTGTTTTTCCTTTCACATATAGATCTTCAATGAATCTAAAAACATTTTTTTTTGTATGGTGTGTGGTAAAAGAATCGTGATCCATATATCCATATTATCCATTTATCCATTTTCCCCAGGACTATTTATTGAAAAGCCGTATTTTCTCACCATTCTATAGTTGCTCTTTGTCATAAATCAACAATCTCCATATCAGAGGGACTTCTTTAATCTATTCTACTTGACAACTTTGTTTCAAGAAAACAGTATATTAGTTTCTGTAGCTTTAAAATAAGCTTGATACTTGATAGAACAAAACCTCACACCTTTCTCTTCTTCATCAAGAGAGACTTGCCTACTCTCAGTCCTTTGCATTGCCATGAAAATTCCAGAATAAGCTTTTCAAAACACCAGTGTTTCAAAATCTATAATATATCAAATTATTATTTTGTACACTTGAAAGTGATATAATGTTATATGTCAATTATTTACCGATAAAAAGTAATTTAAAAATTAAAATATTGTAATGTGAAAAAAATAAACAAGAAAATCATGTTGGAACTTTTTTAGTATTTTATTGAGTCAACATGGAGAGTATTTATATCTTTAAATATCGAGACTTTCATATAATTAATGTAGTATATCACTTTATTTAGATCATCTTTGATTTTACTTCTTAGTATTTTATAGGTTTTTTATGTTGGAAGTTTCATGTACATAGATAGTTAAATTTATTTCTAGCTATTTGAAACTTACTTTGCATGCTGTTTTAAGTGTTTTTTTTTTCTTTCTAAATTTTATTTTTTCTTTCTTTCTTGTATATAGAAATCAACTTGATTTTGGGTACTTCTCTTTCATTTGGCAGGTTTGCAAAGTTCACTTTGGAATTCTAACGATTTTTTGCAGATGCTTTTTGAAAATAAGATATTTTTAATTTTTTCTAGCTCATATATTTTTTATTTCTTTTTCTTGACTTAATGAATAAGATTTCTAATACAGTGTTGAATAGAAGTGGTGATAGCAAGCAACACTGAATTTTTCCCAATCTCAAAGAAAGAAAAGTCCAATACTTTTGCAATTGGCATGATGCATGCTATATAGATTTTTTCAGATTGCTCTGATAAAATTAAATAAGTTTTTTGTCTATCTCTACTTTGCCAAGTGTCTATTTTTTAATCAAGAATGCATTTATATATTATCAAATGTTTCTTTTGCATCTATTAAGACAATCATATAGTTGGTCTCTTTTGGTCTGCCTGTATGGTCAAAACATTAATGAGTTTTTTTAATGTAAGACCAACTTTGAGTTCTTGGGATAAATCTGAGTCCTGATTCATTATACTTTGTATATATTGCCAGGTTCAATTAGATAATATTTTGTTTAGGAGTTTCGCATCTAAGTTCATGAGTAAGAATAGCTAGTAATTTTCTTTTTACTATCCTTGACAGATTTTAGTATCAAGGTTATAATTATCTTGAAAATGAATTGAGGAATATTCCCTCTTTTACTATTCTCTAAGATTAGTTTTATTTCTTCCTTAAGTATTTGGTACAATTTATTAGAGAAGCAATCTTTGGGTTTTCTTTGTGAAAACATATTTAATTAGAAAATCAATCTCTCAAATATTTCACAATCATTTAGATTTTCTATTTCTTTCTATTTCAGTTTTAGCATGTTTTATATTGTTGAGAATATGCCAATTTGCTCTAAATACTAAAGGTTATTGATATTACATTTATAACATTTTTCTTATTTTTATTTATTGTTAATAGAGATATCTATTTTATACTTTAAAATACTTTCTAATTTACATTTTACTTTGTTATGTGACCCATGAATTAATTACCTTTCTTGACTTCTGCAAAAGAAAAGAAAAAATTTTTGAGTTAATTTTAAAATTGATTTACTCTGCTATCTCTACATATTTATTATTTCTTTTCTTTTCAGTATCTCTCAGATTTTAGATAATTTTCCCTCTGCCAGAAAGAAATTCTTCCATATTGACGTTAATATAAGCTTACAAGTGATTATGTAAAATTTTTTTGTCTGAAAAATATTTTTTTTTACTTTCGTTCTTAAAGGAAATGTTTCTATATATAGAATTATATGTCACCAAGTTTTTTCCAGATTTTAAAAATGTTATTCCATGTTCCTCAAGTTTGTAACATTTCTGTTTAGCAATTAGCCGTCAGTCAAAATTTTAGCTCTTTAAAGGCAATCTTTTTCTTTGTTTTTGCTATTTTAAGGATTTATTATTGTTTTTGGTTCATAATCGTTTTGTTTTGATCTATCTAGATGTAGATTTTTAAAAATTTATCTTGCTTTGAAGTTTTACAGATTTCTTAATGTCTCCCATTAGTTTTGGAAAATTCACGGCCACTATTTCTTCAATTGGTGCTTCTCTCTTAGTCTCTCTCTTCTCTCTTTGGTGGACTTCAATACACACATATTATATCTTCTCTCTATATCTCTATGTCTCATATCTATTATTTCATTTTCCACTCTTTTACCACTCAGTGATTCATTCCGGATTTTTCTCTCTAATTTCCAGTTCACTAATTCTTCAGCTGAGTGTAATTTGTTATTCACCCCATTCATTTAGACTTTATTTTTAGTTATTATATTTTTCAGTATTACAATTATAATCAAGTTCTCTTTTAAAGTTTCCAAGTCTCTGTTGAAATTTTAATTTGTCTTTTATAGCTCTAAATATAGTAGAATAATTGCTTTAAAGGCTGCATCTGATGACTTCGTTACCTGGAGCCCCAGTGGCTCTGTGGTTCTGTTTCCGTTTGTTGTTTCTATTGGTGTCTACTCACTTTAACTTGTCTCCTTTTATACCCTTGTTACTTTGTTTGTTGCTATTTAATTAGCAAAAATTGTTTGTAGAAATAATTTGAGGTCTGAATGACATTATATTCTATCTTTCTGATTCTATCAATCAAATTTCAGAAACCAAGGGGATTCAAAATTGCGTTGTGGTCCCCGGTCTACTTGCAACTTACCATTCATTATTCCTAGGGTTTCAATGTTAATGATTCCAACTATAAGTAAAAGGCTTTCATTGGGGCTCTCAAATGTGGGAATTTTAATTCCTATCTCACTAATTTAGTGAGAAATTCAAAAGAATCAAATCTTTTTTTCCATAGCTTTATTGAGGTATAATTGACGTATAAACGTTGTGTAAGTTTAAGGTAAACAATGTATTGATCTGATACACTTATATATTGCAAAATGATTATCACCATAGCATTAACTACCACCTCTGTTTGGTCACAGAGTTACCAATTTTGTGTATGTGTGTAGAGAACATTTAAAGTTCACTCTCTTAGCAGTTTTCAAATATATAAACAGTATTATTAACTTTAATCACATGTTGTATATTAGACCCCCGGAATTTATTTATCTTACAACTGGAAGTTTGTACTCTTTGTACAACTGGAGATGTTATACCAACATTTCCCCTTTACCTCACCTCCAGCCCCTGGTACCCACCATTCTAGTCTCTGTTTCTGAGTTTGACATTTTTAGATTCCACATTAGTGATACCACAATGCATTCTTCTTTCTCTGTCTGACTTATTTCAATTAGCAGGGTGACCTCAAGGGCCATTCATGTTTTCACAAATGGACCATTAAGTTTTTTAGGATCTCAGATACTCCCACTGAAATCAGCAAGTGTACCTAGGAGAAAAACAATTCTAAAATACTGGCTTCATTTTCATGGGCATTAATATTCTTCCAGATCTTATCCCAGTAATTATTTATTATTTTTTAACTCCCCATGTCATCAAAGATATTAAAAAATATTTTGTGCAGCTTTGCAAGTAGTCTTTAGCAGGAGTACTGGTTGAATTACCTGTAACTCTGTTATTACCAGATGTAGAAGTCTTCCAATCTACGCATTTTTCTTTATCCATAGGTATAAATAAATACATTGTCAACTGTTTTCTGAAATCAAGATATTTGTTATTTTCTATAATATCAATATATAACTAAATTTACCAAAAAAGTAGAAAAACTAAATTGATTTGGCTTTATATTAGTAATTTTATTCAAGTTTCAATAATTACAACTTTTTGTGTGTATGTGTGTATATGTGTGTGTATGTGTGTATAGTCTTAGTGTTCTTTCACAGACTTTTGAATCTATATTCATCATATTTTTCACACTTAGTTGGTTGAAGCTAAGTTTTTCTTCAAGTAGTGGTTTTCATAGCAAAAATTAGTCATGCAAACAATGGCCGTCGACCAGGGTTTTGCATGATTCATTTAGCTATATTTCTTCTGTCATGTGTATAAACTTTAATGGTCATATAAATGGTATTAGGAACCTCTATAAAATTAAACTACAGGTATATTTTATAAAGGCATATCTTTGGGAAAGTATTATCGTTGAGAAGACAGACTATGGAGATGTGTGTTTCCCATGAGTTGTAGCTTCTCATTGTCATGGCAAATTAAAGAAAAAATAGTATTTGCCACTTTTAACTATACAACATAGATTATCTTGAAACGGACTCTGATAAAAAAGTTCAAATGTCATATGTGACAATGCAGTGTGGGTGGTGAGATGGGCTGGAACTGTGGAATTAATTCCCCATGGCAGAGGGGAATATTTTATCATTGACATTATTTAGAGTGGCTTGAGTATATTACTAATAAGAAGAAGGCTGACTTATAGTTTGACTTCTTATTGCTATCTTGTTTTTAAGCCTTCCACAGATAATAAACTTCCTTAATGCCTATACTCAGAAGGGACCATTCCCCATGTCCTGGGATAAATGGCCCAAATCCAGGCTAAAATCTAATGACAAACAAAAATATGAAGACTACACATTGTTATTTTATGGCATAATTTTGATATTTTACAAATAAAGACTGGAATGCATTAAAGCATAATTAATATTAATAATAAAGTTGTATATTTTCTATTATTTCTTTTCATTTCATTACATGAGGGTATATTCTTGTCTAACAAATACAATCAGGATAAAAAAGTTAAGTCAAAGGCATTATGAGTCTTTTCAGAATGATTCATAATGGTACATACAAAGAACACTGTATTAGGATTCAGATGGCCTCCTTAAAAACTTAATCTTTGAGCCTCAGTTTCTTCATCTAAAAACTGATACTTGTGACTTTTTGACTACTTCACAAAAAGGCTGTGAAAATAAAAGATATATAGCACGTGAAAGCACTTTAAACATCATAAACGTGTGCAACATAAGCCAATATTTTATAACAACGAACAAAGTTATCGTAACTCTTTTATAGGACATTCATTCATATTCAAATGTTGCCAGCACTTTCTGTGAAATGGTTTAGTTTTATATTATTACCTCAATTCTCACAGTATATCTGTTTCCAAGGCTGCTCAATTATTATTCTAAAACAAAATAAAACAAACAAAAATTCTTGTTGTCTATGTTCATCTCTTTAGAAAACAGTCAATTGTCACATACTATCTGTTTAGTATCCTATCATATACTGAACCAAGAAAACAATACAAAACAAGAATACTCTCAGTTCCCTTCTGTTTCTAGTTTTGTCTTCTAGATTTTAAGTTGAATGATACAGATTCAATCATGACTATTTCTCCAAAATGAGTAATTTCTTTAGCATTTTTATGTGATTAAATTTTAAATTTTTATCATTTTATTTAATATTTTGATCTAGAAAATGACTTCACTTTCTCTACAGTATTTGGATTTTTTGTTTGTGAATTTATTCATATGAATGTCATTCTTTTCCTGTTGGCCTATCTGTATGAATGTTATTTTTTTCTCTGTATGTTGTTTTTTATCAGAACTTTTTTAATAGAAAGATTTGATAAGAAAATAGATATAGACAGTTTAAATTATATGAAGTAAAAACAAAGAGAAAGCAAGTAAGACATCAGTTTTGTCATTCTCTAGTTTTTGAAGTAAGTATGAAGCTGCTACTAAAATATAAAAAGCCATTGTTGATTTTATAGAACATATCATTCATGGGTTCAATGAATGGTATGTGGAAAATTTGGACTCACTTTTTTTGAAGGAGACACACAGAGAACATTTTGTTTTTTTATTTTTTTTATTTTTAAAAAGGGATGCTCATAGTAGCTTCAGAATAGCACTGATTCTTGCAACTACAAGTGTATGTGTGTGTATATTTATATCATTTATATTTATATTTATATTTATAATTTTCCCCAAATTTACTTATTACAACAGACAAGACTGTTATTTTGATTCTAGTATTATTTTTTCAATCATTTCTTCACCAGTTTTCCTTCCGATAGTATTTTGTATCATATTTAAATCACAACAACAGATGGATTTTGAACAAATTTCCTAATTAATTTCTAGAGTGGCTTATTATGGAGCAGAATTGTTCCAATATCTAGGGTGTTTGGCAAAGTTTCGTCCAACACATTTAGTGAAACTACCCAATACCTGCAGTCATAGAAGTTTTAAATGTCTATTTAAATTCTTGGTTAACTTAAATAGATGTGTTAACATGGCTTTAGTTGGGCAACAGACTCCTGGTTAAATTAATTCTAAGGAGCACTCCTGTTGAAGTAATTTGTATTTGATCCCATATAAAGGTCCTTAACATGAGCAGACATTATAGAAGCCTAAAGTATTTCAAATAAAATTCAAGTGGTCACTAATAATTGTTAATATCATACAGGAGTGGGGAATTATCTCATTTTTAAAAACTTTATCCTTCTGGTTAGAAAGGCACTTTATTAACATTAAGAGGCATGCATTCACTAGGAAAAGATGGATATATAGCCAAATCATCGAGATATTGGTTCTGGTACCCATTCTTTCACTTATATGTTCTGTTTTTGGACACAATAGCTCTCTAAGCATTTATTTTCTCATCTGCAAACCAAGAAGGTTAAGTTAATCAGACTATAAGGCAGCTCAGTGTTCCCAGTGGAAAAGGAGACACGATATTAGGGAAGGTACAAAGGCATACCAAAACCCTTCCTCTCATTAGTGTTGAGCAGTTGGAGTACTTCCACTTTGTTGGCTGTGTAAATCAGCAATCTAAAAGGCTTTTGATGACAAAAATGGCTGAAAGCCACGTGTTTGTGAAGCCAAATATGCCCTTAGAAGAAACATTTGACTTTTCTAGTTAATAGAAATGGATTAAGTTAAAAAGGAATATGCTAAAAAGAATTTTGAATATTAAGCACAGGCACAAATTCAAAATATTTAAGAATTAGAGAAAAAAAAGCATTTCTTTTGAAGTGTTCTTTAGAACCATTTATATTTTAAATGTAATATTATGCAATAATGAATAATATTTCAATTTAATTGATATTACAAGGAATTTTCTTTGTGTAAAGGAACGTGTTTTGTTTCTCTCTTTCACAAGCAAACTCCTTGAAAGTGCTGCCTCTACTTATTGTCACCATTCTGTCACCTCCTACATCTTATCCCCCTGCCAATGGGTTTTTGCTGCCACTACTTCACTGAGACTACAGTTGCCAAGGTCAGAGCGACCTATTTGTTGTCAAATGGAATGGACACATCCCAATCACTCTGACTTCTCTGCATCATTGAATGCTCTGTCCTTGAAATACTCTCATCTCTTAGCTTTTATGATTCATCCTCTTCAACTCAGACATTTCTTCCATTTTTCTGATCCATCCTTTTCAGCTTCTTTTTTTTTTTAAGATTAAAAACAAAACTTGCATTAATACACACAGTGCACATCACTTGAGAGAAACCTGAACTAGAAGTAACTCGAAATGGCAGCTCAGAATTCTTGCTTCTATAACATCTCAACAAAGAACAACAAAGTAGATAAATGACAGGACAAAGGAAAGCAGTTTTAGGCTTCCAGGGTTGGCAAAAGGTGGGAAGAAAAATATATAGGCAGAAACTAATGGAGTAAGGTTTGTTTGCAGATTCCTCTGGTGCTATCTCTGGGCTGATAAGAATGTCTTCTTTCCTCCTGGTGTGGGGAGGGAAGGTACTTTTCAAATGGGAGTAATGTCTCCATTTGGGACCAACCAATCATTGTAGAGGAGTGGATTGGCTTCTGGTCTAGAACTCCTCCTCTGTCCATCCCTTAAAAGTCTGTTCAGAATTTCTTCTCTCTCTTATCCCACATTGTCTGAATAACCTCATCTACTTCCAAGGCTATGTGCTGATAACTCCCAATTCTACAGCATTTCACAGATTTGCCTCTTGAATTTGGGGACCTTATATCCAATAGTCTTTCTGAATATTTTATTTGGATTTCTGGCTAACACCTGAACTACAAAATTCCCACGACAGACCCCAGTCTGGGTCATCTTCCAGGAACTCAAACTTGATTCTTAAGTTTCATACCAACCTCAATTATTATTCATCAAGGCAATGGACAATTCTAGATATTTACTATTTATGTCTAAAAACTACTTACTCTTTTCTGTCATCATTATCATCATTGCCTTCATCATCTCTCACTTGGATTATTGTAATTGTTTCCTAACTAATTGACTTACCACAGCTCTGTTCTCTCTCCTCAAGTCATTGCAGAGTTTTAAAAATACACACATAATACTATTATTTTCTTTCTTAAAACTCATCAGTGTCTTCTCATTGCTCTTAGAATAATGTGTAAATTTACTAACAAATTGAATAAGTCTCTGCATGATCTGCATGCCCTTCTTTCTAGGCTCATCTCTCACCACTTTCCCCTCCCCTGTCATTATTGTGCTTACTACACTGAATGTCTTTCATTTCCTGGGACACTCCTGTCCTTTTAAGCTTAGCACTTTTAACGAATGGTTTCCCATCTTATTCCCCCAACCTCTCATGTTTGTCTAACTCTTACAGACTCTTCATGTATCAAATCAGGAGCACTTTTTCAGGAAAGCTTTCCTTGATGCCCCAGCTGCCAAGCCTGAGTAAGATC
The DNA here is from genome assembly GCA_028627145.1 of Eidolon dupreanum. Taxonomy (NCBI): domain Eukaryota; kingdom Metazoa; phylum Chordata; class Mammalia; order Chiroptera; family Pteropodidae; genus Eidolon; species Eidolon dupreanum. The sequence goes on along the minus strand of CM053503.1, from coordinate 107,742,088 downwards.
TCCTGCTGTGCATTTGCACAGGTTTTTATACATCCCTTTCATGAGCCCTTATTATACTGTACAAACTCCATAAGGACAGAGACAGTGTAGACTTCATTCATCTTTACACCCAGAAGGATACTTGACACATGGTAGGTGCTCAATAACTATTTAAATTTAGTTTTCATATCATATCATTTGCTTCATTTTTTCATATGTTTTATCTCAAATAAACCAAGCTTTGGCATAAAACATGTTGGATAGTACACTGATTACCAGGAGTCATTGACCCTAAATTATAAGATCAGTCTGTTAGAATCATGAAAACCATCCTCTGAAGGCAGAAACATACAAACATAGATATAACTGTTAGACCGAGGCCGTTCAGACTGAGCAAAGCCTAAATTGGGGTTATATATAACATGGCAAACTGCTTTTATATGATGATGATGATGATGATGATGATGATGATGAAGATAATGATGGCCATAGCAAAGTAAATGTCATCGTAGCACCAAACCCCAGTTATTATTTTAAACCTGGCAATCAGCAATGTTCACAATATATGATTTTTGAGAATGTAGTATTGATAAAATAAGTATTAATTATTCTAATCAAACATTCAGGGGCATTTTAAAAATCAAGTTTGTGGATTCTTCTAAGTGTATTCAAGTCCTGGCTTCTCTCTCTGCTGCTCGTTTCAGTGGCCAGCAGCTGAAAACAAGTAGGAGAAATTAAAGGAAATGAAATTTATATCTTCTAATCTTATTGCAAGCAATTCTACTATTTTAAAAATTATCAAGTTGGGGGTGGACAAGGATAACATAATCAATAAATGAGCTTGGGAGACTCTGTGGAATTCAGTGATGCTCTTCTTGCCCCTCATAAGGATAACTAATCACAATTGAATTATGTTAACTTTGTGTATAGGCTGCCCTGACTCACAAACCCAATACACACACATCGTTTGAGAGTTTTTCTTACAAAATACACACATTATTTAAGGGTTCTTCTTATTTTCCTTTCTGAAAAATAAAATATAAATGATTGGTACCTGTCACTTTCTTTTTCACTTTCGAGACTTGTAAACATCTTATAGTATGTTCTACCCGAAGATTATGCCATTATGAACACTAAATGGAATGCCGTCTTATTATGTGAAAGATTAGTAGGTAGTAAAAACAAGGCAAGTCCTTCACAGACCTGAGCATGATCCAGTTCCTTAAGGATGACTGCACAGGGGGTAGTAAAAACTTATATGACATTAGCAGATTTTCTCATTAAAAACAAAACTCTTTTGATTTAATGTGTGCATGGATATCTTGATGAGATTATTCTGAGCTGCATTAGCTTGAGATCAGTACCAAGTTTTTGCTTTACATCTTTTGCCTAATTAACAATACATAGATGCCTCAACAAAATTCATGAAATAGGTGTTTCTTTGCATAATTGTTTGTTGTTGTTTTGCTTTGTTTTATTTCTTTGTGTGATTGTTTTTAAGTGCAACAGATGACCTGCTAGTGCATTACGTATCTCTGGGTGTTATGACTAAAGAAGAGAAGGTCTCATTTATAGGTGTAGTCATTACTGCTCCGTCTTGAAATAACTGTTGTCCCTTTCTTATCATAGCTCATCTTCGTGCAGAGTTCTAAGGAGCTTTGTCATCATTCAAGACACCCTTGATTACATCTGGAATTGAATCAAGATATAAGATTGAAAATTGATTTCTTAGAGGTAGTGTTAAATAATACAGTTTAATTATCTTCCCCTATACAACTGCCACTATATAACTCCAATTCATTATGACAAAAAATGCATCTTAATATGTGTTCTGGTTAAAGAAGTCACCTCTCATAGTCCAAATGCTAGACTATAACTTTATACTTTTATGTTAAAATTCCTATTTTTGTACTCTCAGGCATTATAGGATGCTTAGAAGATCACAGAAAATCTATTTTGAAGCAATATTTTAGTTCAAATGTGACATTAAATATTCATCTTCTTAGCTATTGTTAGCCATTTATCTTATTGATTAGCACATTTTGAATCATTTAAGTATTTACTTTAAAAGTGTTTCTTGCGATGGGAAATGGTGTGTGCCTCCCAGAGATGGGCTAGGCAGCTTGGAGAGAGAGTAAGGAGGAAGATTTCCTGTGGAACTTTTGTACTTCTGATATTTGAACCATGTGAATATTATCTACTTAAAAATATATATTAAATGTTTTTAAAATGCAACACAAATATTTTTATGCAAATTACATGTGTTTTCCAACAGCTCAAAACCACTTTCTTAGGGTAGGAGGTCATTGCCAGTCAAAAGTTGTTAAGAATTCAAATCCAATGCCCCTCTCTCACAGACCTATAAATAAAGACCATAGAAGTAGTTGATGTAGCATCAGAAAGTAAAAACGTTTGCCTCAGATTAAAACTTGTAGTTTGATTGAGAGATAAAAATTAGTCTGTGACCTTGAACCCAGAATCTCAGGAAGTCGTGGGGATTACTGTGCGTAATCCATGAGAAAGAGATAAAGTATTGAGGTACTCCTCCAGGACAACATTCCAGAGAATTTCCAGTGTGCACCTCTGGCCCGTTAGTCCCCCACACGTGGTCTGCATTATCACTTCAGGGCCAGGAAGCCATAAAGAATAGTAATGTATACAGGAAATGGTTGAAAAGAGATAAGTGGCTTAACAAAAGAACATGGAAAGTTCCTGTTCAGTATTATCATTTAGAGAATGAAAAAAGAAAGAAAATGAAAACTGGCTTCTATAAAAGAGAGACTTACCAAATGATAACTGAAAATTCATGTGGTTTTTAGTAAACACTACTAGAAAAGATGTTTGTGAACTCTTGAACTCCTCATTTAAGTAATTATATACAAGTTTGTACAGGGAATATATATGACCTTTCTGTCTGAATTGTAGGCCTTTGAAAAAGTGGTACAATGACTTGCTTGAAAGGCAAGGGGTTAAGAGAACATACCTGGGGACAAACCCTGGCTTCAACATTTACTAGGTGTATGACCTTGGACATGGTTGGCAACCTCTCAGAGCATCAGTGTCTTCCTCTGTAAAATGAGATTATAATAGTATGTACCCAAAAAATAGTTCTGAGGATTAAATGAGTTAGTATTTATAAATCACTAAGACAGTGACTGGAACATAGTAAGTATTATATCAGTGTTTGTTAAAGAAAAACACATATGAGTAAAACAGAAGTTTGCTTGAGTAAAATCGACTCGGTCAATGCCTTATTGCCTCTAAAAGCATTAGCTGAAGGCTTAAGACTCTGTTCATGGTTATTGGCTACTCTCTTGTCTGCCTCTGATCCCACCGGTAGAATCGTTTGCTTATCAAAATTTGGTTGTGCTAATTTCCAGGTCTATTTATAACATAATTTTTGCTTTTTTAATTATGCAGTTGAATCTTATGAGCAAATCTATTAAATGCGCATTCAAAGGAGAATTTTTTGTGTGACAGCTAGGTTGAAGGCTTTGAAGAAACTTGATAAACAGAGGTTTTTTTAAAAAAAAAATGCTCTTAGATTCAGAGTTCATAAAGCAACTGAACAGATTGAGAAAAAATCATAGAAAACTGAAAGGGTTTTGTGCTGAAAATTGTTTTTTAAATGTCCTTAAGTTCTTGCTTCACTTAATAGAAACTGAAATTGGAAATTGTAGACAATATTTTGTGGGCGTGATTTGTGCAAGAAAGATAACATAGGATTCCAAGGGAATGATCCATAAGCAAGAGCAAAGCTTGTCTCTACAGTGAAAGTTTGGTGGATTTATGTTTTAAACACAGAGAAAACATCTTTAAATATTATGGATCTTTTTTGATGATTCCCTGAACAAATAAAATTTTTAATGTCAGGTAAAGATTTTTTTACCGCAATTAAGATGATTAGATTTTAGAATACCTGGCCCGGCTTTGAAACCAGGCTTGGTGGCTACTTACTAGCTAGGAGATCTTGGGAAACTAATTAGCCTAACTTCTCTAGAAGTCAATTTACCCAACATTGAAGTATCAGTGCTTCCTCTGAGGTTTTATGGAGGATTCTGTTTAATACTATATTGAAAATAAATACTTGGCACAGTGCACCACGTGGCGATCATTGATCACTATTATTATTATGCTTTCCTGAATTCCATTGATCACCTAACTTAGTGCTTTACACATAGTTGTTACACAATAAATGTTTCTTTTTTTTTTTTTAGGTAATGTTGATGATTAAATCATCTGACAAATAATTATTAAGCATACTATTTATCAAACACTGAAATATGATGCTTAGAACACAGAAATGAATTAAGATATAGTTCTCTGCCCCCTTTGAGAATCTTTTTCATTAGCCAGAAGTTAGATTAGAAATTGCAATGAACCCAACCATTATTGATCTTGTCTTGTGGCCAAACAACTAAATGGAAAAAAAAATTATATTGATGATGATGGGTAAGGATCTAGCTATTAGTGTTTTTGGAAATATTCATTCATTCTTTTCACTTATTTATCAAGATATATCCTAGAGGAAGAAATAGGGTCATAGATAATAAAAACACATAAAGTAAATAATTATTTAGAAATGAAATACATTGTAAGGGAGCACAGAGGAGAGAGAGAAATGACAGCAACTTCATATAAGGATGCATTATATTTCTAAAACTTCTGTCATATTTTGTCCATATATAAATCTAAAGAGCCTGTTCGTAAAATCAGACATGATGTCAAGTAGGATTAGCTTTTACAAGTTAATGAAAGTATGTGTTGTGGATATAAACATGGATTTTAAGTAAGTCCAAGACTGGAATCCTCACTCTGCCATTTATTAGCTGTTTGACACTGAGAAAGTTACTAAATCTATTTAAGTCTTAATTTTCTTGTTTGTAAAATAGAGTTAAACTTAACTACCCCCAAGGGTTACTGTGAGAATTCAATGAGGAAAACATACCTAAGCTGTCTAGAGCTGTGCCTGGTACAGGAATACTTCAGAAGGCAGCTGTTGTTATGACATGTAAGAATCAACACTATCCTCGGGCAGCATGGCAGATTGCCAAAATGTGTCCCCCAGACCACAGGCAGCACAAAGACTTCTTGAAAATCCTTGACGTAGACTTATGGAGTTTGTAGCTTGGCTCGGTGCTAGGTTCCTATGTTGATCCATTGAGTCAACTTTCTACAGGGCAGCTGTCCTTTTATCTGTTCCACTTTTCAGTCAGAGCTTATCTGTACAGTTGAAAAAGTTAAATCCACTCAAAGACATCAACCTTGTATATTTAAAGAAAGACTTTTAATGTTTTTCTTTGTTTGTTTGCTTATCAAGTTTATTCTATTTGGGGGGATGCAATGGGACTCCCAATATTCGATTACAAGTTTCCTTATACTTTGTGCACAATTTTGCACAGACTTTTTCATGGCATAGTCAGTTCCTCTGAGTACCTTCTAAATAATTATCCACAATATTTGATGAATATTAGAAGTTTTTGAGCTTAAATTCTTTCTCCGTGGATTAGAAATGTTCCAACTCTAAATATCTTGTTCTACCAACATTCTACCAGCAGAGATGTCCAATAGATATTTGTCAATTGATTTATTTTGCTGAGTGAACTCCAAGGCCTCATGCAGTGTCCTTATGCACAGCTGTGTAAACTCTATTGAATGAAACTGAAGCTTGCCACATTCCAGGAGTAACAGGGAATGAGTTAGCCAAGTACCTCTTCTCTAACATGTCGTCCATCACACAGCTTTAACATCTTGCTGACATAAAAGCAGCTTCAGGAGAATAAAAACACTATGACCAAAAAAAAAAAAAAAACACACACACAAAAACACACACATACAAAATAAATAAATAAATAAATAAATAAATAAATAAATAAAACACCAAAGCACTTGCACAAAAGGTTTTAAAATAGGATAGTAAAAGGACCAAAATACATGTGTCTATTAAAAAAGGAAAGAAAGAGAGAGATCACTTTCAAATTGCAAGTAAGAGTTAAACACAATTGTATAAAGTTCTCATGGTTTCTGCTCCACCACTGCAGAAGTCCAAATCAACATGCTAGGAGGCTGATGCACTTTAATTAGATCCCTAGATATGCTCCTGAGTTTAACAAGCAACCTTATACCTTTAGAAAGACACGCCGGGAGGAGGGATTGTTCTGCAGCAGCTAGCACACAACTTTAATCCCCTTTGCTCCCCTCCATCACAACAGATTTAGACCTGGAGGAAAATGGAAATGGGATCTTATCATAGTAATCTCTGTTTGTACTTGCTCTAAAATATAATTTTGGAAAAATTAGATTGCATGTTAGGATTTTAGAAAATCGGTTGGTTCTCATCTCTGACTTGGAAATGATTAGCTAGCTAGATAAATTGATTGATTGACTTTCCCCATCTCCTCTCATCCTAAGCATTTTCCAATTTAAGTCTAGATTCATTCCTTGCACTTAAATGCTACAGAAAGAAGCCGAAATGGAATTATATATGCACTCTTGCTTAAGCTCAAAAGAACAAGATGAAGTGACAGAAAAAACACATCTAAACTCATCATGGAGTTTGCTAAAATGTTATTTCCTGCAGAGGTTTTTGCATGGGGAAGCTCTTATCCCTAAGAGCTCTTATTCTCTCTATCCAATGTTCTAGCATTTCAACTGCTTCCCTCAATTAGTGTCAGGCTATATCCTTCTTGTCTCTTATCTATAAGTATAAATTAACTTGGAAAGAAAAAGGGGATAAGATTGAAAAGGAGGAAGCTATGCTCTGCAGCTCCCAAATGCCATATTTTCACAGAAGCTGTCTAGAGACAAGAAAAGTTCCCATTAACATCAGTAAAGAGAGAAAACACCCTTCCTTGTGATTGTCAAGGATCTTTAGCCTTGCTTTATGAAAATCATGTCCTGGATAATTTTGTGTGGCTTTGAATGTCACACCAAGGAGGCATACGCCTTTGAATTTAGAAAGCTCTCCTCCTACTACTTCCCGGAGCTCAACTCAGCACAAAGGAAGAAGTTGGCGTTCTGAGATTTTTAATTTATGCTCTTAGAGTCTGTGTTTACTCCCATCTTAAAGGCACTTAATTCACAATGAACTCGACTCCCATGACCTTTAGGGAATCACAGAGGATTTTTTCCTAGGGCATCCATTTCTATCTCCCTGTCCTACCATCCATATGGAAAGCAGATCTGAGATCCAGGCATTTCAGCTGAGTAATTCAGAGACTTAAGTGGGAAAATATTTCAGCTCTTAACCACAGATTTAGAGATCTGCACTTCTCTTCTGTTGATTGCGACTGAAGAAAGTAAGCACACAACTGAAATGGAGAAGGGTCTTCCTTCGAACATACACACACATGCGCGCACACAGAAATGTGGAAGGACACTTGATCCAGAGTCCTTCTATTCCTTTGAATATCTGACTTTCTTAGTACTCTCCTTCCTAACTGTGAATTAGTTTTATAAACTCTTATTTGAGTGCTCTTCATGAACCAGGCATTCTAACACCATCTAGCTGACAACTTCTATGTGCTGTAGCTAAAGAGGCTATTGTCATGAGATTATATTTTGAGAGATTAAAGTTGAAATATGCTAAGGCATAATTGCATTTTGTATGGAAATTCTTATACATGCCTTTATTATTTTAGGAATAATTAATTAATAATTATAAGATAATTTAAGCAATAGAAAAATGAAAGCTCTGATTTCAGATGTGTAGTCTATTATACCCTTAAATATAGTCACATACTTTACAACATGTGTCTTAATTTGGGGTTAAGAAATTGTTTGCCATACTCAGAGCTTCTATTTCTCATGTGAGAACTGTTAAAACATATTGTTTACCAACTTAAATTCTCATAAACTAAACATATGTTTTCACTTGGGCAACCTGGAAAGGTCAGAAACGTGAATGATGTTGGTTAGTACCCAATATTCATTCTGCAGTTGACATTCCTCCATCTCAAGTTTCAAGGACTTTTCTTCCAGCCAATTAACAAACTATAGAAACACCAACACTAAATAAGACACTAATTTTGAAATATGGCTTTAAAATGCAGCTCTGCTACTAGTAGTTGGAGGCTATCAAATGGCCACTACACCCTACCGGGCCTCAGTTATTCTATCTGCAAAATGAAAGTGTTGTAATATGCTGTTTTTCAAGAAATGTCCAGCTCTACCATTCTGCTTGTCATATGATATCTCTCAGGAGTTTCAGCTATGTACAGTTGTCTGTTTCCACTACCTTTTTGCAAGAATTTTATACTTCTCGAGGAGTAAATTTTACATAGGTCTGACTAGACATAACTGGCAGAGTGCTGTAAAACAGCTATTAACTAAACCCATTATGTTTTTAAGTAAGAGTTTCACCTAGCAAATTAAGGTTTCATAAAAAAAAAAAAAAAAAAAAACCATTTTGCTGATTTTAGAGAAAACTCAACAAGGGCCTGAAAGTGTATTGATCCATACATATATTGAACTTCAATGTTCCTGCTTCAATTTAAAAAGAAGGGGAAGCACATCTGGCAAATGCACCGTTATTTCACATAGCACTTACACGTCTTCCCTTTTTCTAATTGTTTTTGATAATACTACCAAAGTAACAAAACTTACTCTTAGAATTACTCCCATTTCTAACACTGGTAACCCTATGAATCTGTGAAGGATAATTGAGACTTCAAAATTAAAGTCACACTGAGACTGAATCTCTTGCTATGTTATTTTGTCAAAATGAAAACCATCAGGGCATGCAGCAGGACACATGCGGTGCCTGTGACTATTTGAATGCAGACTTTTGGCAATAGGCAACAACACTTAAGTGGTGAGTGGCTATTGCTCACACACATGCAATGCAAACACATCATCAGTGCTTTACTATTTGTCTGAGAAGAAATTTTCCTTTTACATCTAAGTAAAACAATAAGACATATGGTGCCATATTAAAATTTAAATAGAGTTGTAGCTGGTGGAGTATAACCCTAAAGTATGTGTTTAGAAGTGGCAGATCATGATGCTCCACAGTTGGCCCAAAAACGATGGCTCGTGGGCTTAGTGTTCTTCTCAAAGCACATCAGTGTATATACACTCTGCACTTCTAATTGCTTACCTTGGGCTCTCTCAGTCTTACAAGGGGAGAATTGTCAAAAAGGAGAGAAATAGCAAAGGCAAGTAAGCAACACATAAGAAAATCCTTCCTTCCTTGAGCAAAGATCGATGTCTCTTAGATCTGAGTTACATGACTATGCAGAGGAAAAAAGATATGTGGATAGGTATACACAGGTCAAAAATCTGTTATTCTTTTACATACTTGTAAGAGCTCTTTACTTAATAACAACTTTTCTGGGACTTTACAGTCCAAAGGGAAAGTGACAATCTACGAAATATCACATTAAATGCTGGAAACTGGAAGATATGCTTGGTAATTTTCTAGAAAGACTTCTGCAAACACCTTTCCAAGGATACTATTTCTCTGTTGTTGGTGAGAGCATATTCAGTGTGGAAATGTTATCCTAACTCAGTGTGAGAATTGTCTCAGGCCCATATTTAGTATCTGAAACCTACAAGCAAGTGAAACCTTGTTCACAAATTTTAGTTGTGTGTAGTGGTGCTACATTATGTTAACGTGCAAGAGGATCCCCCTTCTTCTTTTCCTTAATACTTTTCTTTAATGAAAAGAGAAAAATCCTCTGAGAAGGTATTTTTGTTTTTCAGTCCATTATTCTGACCATTCAAATAGAAACCATGTTATTAACTGATATTGTTTACTGAAAACTATAGAATAACCAGAATATCTACCACTTGAATTATCTGCCCTGGAGAGCTCTGCTAAATTCCGGACTCTTCCAAAATTTTAACCAAAGACCAACGATCTTTTTAAAGTCTAAAATTATAGAGTGATTAGACTGCTTCTCATTTGATAAAGAAAGTTTAAGTGTGAAAGAAACTTCCAGCTACTCATACATCATGTCAACTTATTAGGATTTGTATCAAACGTAGATCCGATTTTCTGATGAAAACAGTGGAATCTGATTTGGAAGTCAGTGTGTACTGTGCAATTTTTTTCAAATAAATATACCCAAGCCTGTGTTATCACCCTCCCCCAAAAAAACTGGTATAGTAATATTCACTTCAGAGTTATTGTGAGTAGAAAACATCAAACATTAAATTAAAAAATTAGTGACCATCTCATACCTTTAATTTTTCCTTGGAGCTGATGCTATAGTTGACAGATACATCACTTCATCTCAAAAAATAAAAGGAAATATGTTAGTGAGCATATCGGTCATGGTCCAAATAGAAAAAAGAAATACTCTAAAATTTTCAAATAGACATGAATTTAATGCAAGATATTATTATTAAAATTTTACTTGAAGGGGGAGGGGCACTATACAGAGTTTAGAAATATGCATTTGCTGCTGAGATTGCCACCAATGTCACTGGAGCCCACGGTCATCTGTTATTCTCGCTACTGCCTCCTGCTATTCCACAATGCACAGACACTGCCGTAGGTCATAGTTGCTCCCAGCCACCTGCACCTTTTGGCCACTGCTCCTGCTGGACCAGAAGCAGAAAGCTTTCCCTCTTCATTGTCCTTGCAATCCCACTGAAATGCTTCCTACTGTTAATTTCTGGACCTTTCAGTACATAGGAGAAAGTGGACTGAGCACTGGAGGACATTATCCAGGAGAATAATCTCAGTCATTACTGTGTTAACACCAGGAAGTCAGGAATAATTCTGGCTCGGAATGATGATCTGTTTTTCTCTTTTCCTAAATCCCATGAAAATGTCATAAAAAACATAATGGAACTGAAAATGTTAGAAAATGATCTGTGATAGTTAATTTTATGTGTCAGTGTGACTGGGACACAGGATGCCTAGATATTTGATTGAACATTGTTCTGGGTTTGTCTATGGTTGTGTTTTTTAATGAAATTAATGCTCGAATTGTTAGACTGAGTAAAGAAGATTGTCCTTCCTAAAGTGGTTGGCCCCATCTGAGTCTCTGAAAGCCTGAATTAGAACAGAAGGCTGAGTAAGGAAGAATTCTCTCTCTCTGTCTGACTGTCTTCAAGCGGGGACATTGGTCTTCTGCCTTTGGACTCAGACTGGAACTTATCACGACCAACACTCCTGGTTCTCAAGCATTTACCATGGCCATCCTTAGTGCGGGTGAGGAATATATAAAAAAGAATACGCTACAAGTTTTTCTTCCTAGTACTACAATGAAAAAAAGCTATCCGTAAGAAGGCTTACCCACAATATTTCCATAGTACTAAATAAAGTTCATACTTTATTGAATATTCTTGCAAGTCTTCACCTTATGCTTTACATTGTCATTTTCGATTCTCTTGGGTCTCCACTTTGCCAACTGCAGGTCTTGGGATTTCTCAGCTTCCATAATTATGTGAGCTAATTCCTTATAATAAACAAATATAGATAGGTAAGTAGGTAGGTACTTAGATAGGTAGGTAAGTAGATAGATGGATAGATAGACAGATCTAGATGATGATGATAGATAGATAGATAGATAGATAGATAGATAGATAATAGATAGATAGATAGACAGATAATCTCCTATTGGTTCTGTTTCTTTGGACAACCCAAACGAATACAAGATTCATCAATAAATTGGAAATTTTTCTAAATTCCTTGAAGAAAAAAGGTAGATGGGATTATATTGATGAATAAACACCAACAGAGAAGACTGTATCCTGAAAAGCCACAGGAGTAGGTCCTATAGGGACAGCTACCACCCCTGCTGGTGCCCAGCAGATCCAGTTGATGCTATAGCCAGAAAGCATAAAATGGGCTGTAAACAGGGCAATTGCTAATGGAGTGGCTGTGGAAAACTAAAGCAATTATTCTTTTCCACTTCTTATATGAAAAACAAATAAAATTTTCACAAGAAAGATACAGTCTAAATACAAAGTGAAATAAAATTTGGTATGACTTTATACCAATTACAGAGCAACAAGAAACTCTCCATTGACTTTGAAACTTAGAATATTGTCAATCAGGTGAAGAGCTTAATAACACAGGATTAGATTTCTTTCTCTATGAGTATAATCACACTATTTGGTTCCTGCAATACAAACATTTTGTAAATACTGCTTACTGGTTTTCAATTAATTTAAAGTAGAAGACTGTATAACAATTACAGAGCAGAATGCGTGAAATAAGTTTTAGCAAAGGAAAAGCAAAGGTGCAGCCAATCAAGGTTGGGAGGGAGAGATGGAGAAAGAGAAGTGGGAGAAAATGCTCATGCATTTATTTCCTCATCTAAGGCAGTGTGAAGTCAATGGATTTTGTCTGAAATTGATGGGTCAAGAAACATACTTATGTGTTTTGTTTAATAATTGTAAAGTTAACCTGTAGAAGAATGAAAAAAATTAACAACAGATGGAGATGAAAGAAGAGATGGAAATAAGGCTAGATTTCTCATTTTTCATATTCAGGAGTAAATAAAGCCTAAAATTGACAAATTAAGAAATCAAGTTACAAATATGTAGTTCAGCATTGTGAATATAGCCACAGAAAAGATCAGAAAGAGTATAATTTATTGCCTCTTGTGAGTAATGCTATGGTTGACGAAAGGAGATTTTATTTTTTTTATTTAATGCTTTTTTTCTATTTAAATGTTTGATTCTGTGCATGTATTATAACTTTATAATCAAAATAAATACAGCTAGAGGAAATTTTCCTGTCAGTGAAGAGGGTGTAGGAAGGAATGTACATAGAAGTGGCTCCCTTTTGTCTCAGCTCAGTGCTTAGTTATCATGATGTTATGAATGTAAAGCAGCTACAAATATAAGTTGAAAAGAGGGGTAAATGCTACTGTATGATAAAAGAGAACCAACAGCATATGTTACCAGGGGCACCAGACCTAACCTATCATTTCAGTGTGAAACCTTTCCTAGCGTCAGCTGTTGAAGAGCAAGTTGTTTTCAGGATAGTTTAACACCCCTCTCCCTTCTCTTTCCAACATTTACTTATAGCATTTAAACTCAAAAAGAATTATTAGAAAGACAAACATGAAACTTGCTCAATGACAAGTGCTCTTCAGTTTCTTCTAGAAAAAAAAATCAGTGTCCCAGAAAAGTAAATAAACAAAATTTACTGTGCCTGACAAGATTATATGGTCAAGAAGTCACTTTGGTTTTAGATTAAGGAATAAATCAAGTTGGCTGCACATTTCTCATTTCTGGTAGAGCATGGACAAAATTGCAAAAAGTCCCCTTATATTTTGTATAAATCCCCATAAAAAAAGTCTTTGAAATGAAGTCCCAACTTCTCCTGCACTCTTAGAAGTCAGCCCTCGGTGCACACTAAAACATCTGGCATCTAGACCATACCTGTGTCACTCCCTAGGCACTTTACACTAAAAGCTCACCTTCCTAATGCAAAATAGTGACCCCTGATATTCACTTTTTAACTAATCCATAAGAAAAATGTGAGCAGTCTCTTTTGGTCCTTTTGTCATGAGGCCCAAATGTCAGGGTTGAAATGTGTAGGCTAAAATGACAAGTCAATACATGTTTTTTTGATCATCTTTTTATTCCCATTGCCTTCACTTCCTTTAGTTAAACCTTAGATTTGCAAGTTCTTTGACAGTTTATAGTTTATCTAGTTGTTCATAATCCTCATTTGCAAAAATATTTTCAGTCTCTTTTTTAAAATAAAAGCCCACTACCTCCAAACAATCTTGTCAAGTTACTTTTCACTTGGTGTTTAGCTTTCCAGCTAAGACTCAGAGCCCAGAGCCCCCATTTTGAATGGTTCTACTTTCTTGATGGGGTTTCCAACCCCATCAAGAAAACTAATGTGGTCAGAGAACATTTGGAAATTCATAGATCCTTTTGAAAAATAAGGTCTTTCTGCTTAAAAGTGAAACAGAGCAAAACAGCCTATGTTAACCCGTAAGCAAAAGAATTTAAGTGCTGTAGGTGGAGAATTTCCAACTTCTGAACTACTTGGTGTTCCCACATGGTCAAGATTAATATTATTCCATTCTGACTGGTTCTTCCTGTCCCCCTAGGTGGAACTGAGCTCAGAAACATGTTGGATGAAGAAATTTCCCAGTATATCACAGTTACCAAGCCAGCTGTGCAAAGTTGTTTTTACACAGATACAGAAATATTACGGATTTCTGACAGGCTTAATTATGGTACTGATTTTGTGAGCTCTTGTACCCAGGCCAGATTACAGGAAATATGGAAAATTTGCTGGACAGTGGATGTTCCTGTGTATCATCAAGAACTCTGGCCTGGGACTTAGCAGTTCCAACTCCATGTCAGCATAACCACAGACCCTTGGCCTTGGTTGCTTATCGGAACACATGAAGCAGTAACAATTAACCACAATGTTTAGAGAATTGGGGGTTTAGATTTCCATTTAACTTAATTTTCTGGTTGACATAGGATTAAACAAACAAAAAACATTTTTTTTTATTCAAGCCTTTGGAGAAGGGAAGGAAAGAAACTAGTATTTACCGATTATTATAGCAAATATTATGCTAAATTTTAAATGTTACTTATCTTCACTAAAAGCCTATAAAGTATGTATTTAAATTTAAATTGAGTTTATTTGTGAGAAATATACATACACCAGGTAGGGAACAACACATGCAATGGTCAAAAGGCATGAAAGTGCAGAACATATTTGAGACTCTACCAGTGGGTTGGCACAGTTAGAATAAAAGGGACCCATGGGACATCGATGAAAGTCAGCCTAGAATGAAAGGTAAAGAAAGCACCATAGCACAAATGTAATATTATGTGGTCTGATTTGTTTCATGCAGATGATAGAAACTGAAAAAAAATTGGAAAGACACCAGATTTGCATTTTAGAACAATCTCATCAAAACAGAGAGGGATCATTAAAAGTTTCCTTGTAGACTCTAAAATCTTGATGAAGGGATTACCAGTTAAAGAGATGGGGAGGCTTCTGGTTTAAATGAGGACTCTGCTCATCTTCAGTCATCTGCAGGAGGCTGTCACCTGTGGAAAACGCTAAAGGTATCAAAAGTAGATGATACCAGATTGAATCTCACTGGGTCCCAGGCTTTAAAAAAAATGTGTTATTGATTTAAGTATCTGATATTTGCTTTTCTAATAACTGAAGGGTACAGAAAAACTGTTTGACTGTTTTCATTAACACATGTTTTACTGTACATTTCAAAAGATCGATTGCTGTTATTTGTCCTGATGCTGTCATTCAAATCCCACAAGACAGTGGATTTTACTTTTTATCTACAAAGTGTCCTTAACAGTGGGGAGGGTGAGTGGTACCACATGATGTCTAGGAATAAGTCTCGAAAAGCTTTTTTGTACATTTTCTTCACCTTCATTTATAGAACTGGTAAAAATTTGAGTTCATTCTAACTTATGTATTTGTTTAACAAGTAGTTCTGTATGATTTAGAATTTAGTTAGCTTAGCTTCTAATATGGATGAAGATACAATAACTTCCTTAATATCTCTCCACTATTATGGACATCAGTATTAACAAAAGTAAATCATGTTAGACCATGTTAGAGTTTTTTTATTCTTTAGTTTTCTTAAATCACTTGTAAAAAGACAACAAGTATAATAGTTATTTCCATGTGTTGTCTAGCCTAACTTCAGTGTTTATCAGGGAATCAGAGAACTTCTTCAGAAAAATGTAATCATGAAAGTTGACATTATCCTTATGGGAATAAAATTGCTATTTTTATTTTTTTAAAAAAGCTTGTGACAAACTTCATATTTCTTTGAAGTAATTTTTATTTAAGTCATATGAATCATATATTTTACTCCATAATGTATTCATTTTCAAAAATATAAATACAACTGTAAATTCCTTTACTTATCTTCAAAACCCTTGAATAAAGTTGAAATTCAGGAAAATGTACCATGTGTATCAGGTGAATTCTTATTCCTTCTCTGGTATAACCCCACTTGACTTGGAGACTCCAACACTACACTATTTTGTTAGCTAAAGGCAGGCCACCCAGTAATTTAGGAAATGAACAAATGGATCTTCATTTCTTATGTGAATATGATGTAGGTACTCTTACTTAAACTTGATTCACAAGAATCTCATTAATTGTTAGGGAGAAATCAGATTCCCAGGATTTATCTGTGGAAACTATTTTAATTTAATGTGTTAATGCAACAGACATTTAAAAAATACATACATGTTCATAGAACATTTGCCACAACACAAATGGACTCTCAGGTAAAGGAGCCAAAATTCACACATCCTCTGGAATGTGGGTATTAATGCAACTCAGACTAAAACTGTATCAGTGAAACTATAGTATATTATAAAACAAAATTATGTTACATGAAAGAATATTTTTAAAGCATATAAAAGAATATTATAGTCTAAAGTAAAAAACGCCAAAGACAATAAAAATAGAAAAGCAATCTAAAACTAAATTGTTATAATGTACCTTCTAAAATCTGTTAAGCTGAGCCTTCCACAATCATTCCAATCATTTAAAGAATATGGAGAAACTAATTATTATCAGATTGAACCAGTAACAAGGTATGAGTATCTTTCTATTTTTTTCTAGAGAGAAGACAAAAACTTATTGAGATAAGTTAAATAGTAAATTTAAACACGAGAGTAATAGAACTCTTCCAAACTTATAATTAAGCTTTCTCTGGAACCACTGACACCTGCTTGTCATGGGGAACTCGGCAACATATATTTCCTTTGGGGTTGTCCATTCACATCTCTTTGCCACAGCTTAGAACTCTAAACAAACTCTCCTCATCCACAGAGGACACAGGTGAGATAATAGATAACCTGAAGACAGCCATTTGTCACTGGAGATGCCAGGAAGACCTCAGAAGGGAGGGACATTATGTGACTCTCCTAGTTCGCTTACATGACCTAAGCTAGTATGAGCACCACACCCTGCACCATCTTACCCCCATGCTCAGTGTTATATCTCTGCTCTAAGAGTCAAGGGTGCAAATGCATCACTCCAGCCCAAGTGTGCCAGGAAAGTGTCTCTGATTCTAAGGGAAGATCAGTGACCACTTATCAGGACCTCAGTTAGCTTTCAAAATGAAGCAAAAGAATCAATTAAGCATGTATTTCCATGCTAAACACTCAATCCGATGTCAGTATTAGAATAGGCTGACATGAAACTGCAAGGGCAGATTTAGGTATCTTTTTCTCTACATCAGCAAACAAACTTGAATATGGAAGGTCTTCAAGAGGGAATTTAGCCCAGTGCTTCCATGATTTTCTGGGTATTGCACTAAGTCCTTTGGAGAGAAAACTTCTAAGACCTAGCAGGCAGAGGCTGTATCCTATAAAAAATTTACAATTTAAGTGGTTTTATTCTGAACAAATGCCTCAGCCCCAAAGGGTTTTACTAAAATGGCAAGTTGGGAAATGTCAAAGTAATACCTAATTGGTCACACCCAAATGCTGTTGTTTCCTGCCTTGGAAGTAAAATCTTGCTGTTACATGACCACAAAGGCTTGCAATTGAGGGACATGCCTGGGGTTCAAGTCAGGCAAGTCATGTGCCCATTTAATAAAACTGACAAGCAGAGTTGCATTTCTCAGCAGTTCTCTTTCTCAGGCCTTCCTGTTGCTTCTAGAGGAATCTTTGATGTTAAGGTCACATTTGTTTATTTACCCCAGTGAAGAGATGTGGTGGTTATTTAAGTGGCTGGTGTCAGTTCCCTCATTTTATAGCACCAACTCTCTTATTTAGGCAGAAAAAGTCTTTAGGGAAATGGAGAACTGACTCACACTAGCATCTCACGAGACTTCAAAACCAATTACAGATTGAACTCCAAAACAGTTTCCTCTGTCTCTGATATGCTTTGCTGGGTTCTGCTGAGCTAAGTGGAAACATTTCAGTCCTGGAATGTCAGAAGAATGAAGAAAAACAAAACCTACCAGTTGCTCACTCCAACCTAGGAGAAACTTTTAGTAGCTACTGTGAGCTTTCCTGAAATTCTAAACCCGTTGGCCTTTAAAGACTCAGTAGCAGTTTGACACATATGCAGAAGAAGAGAGCCAGGTTCTAGTTCTAGTAACATGACCGTGGAGAGGCCAGTGTCCACTTTTATGAAGTAAAGGTGAAGAAAAAGCCACCACAAACATATTTTTTCTGATAAAAATTCCCAAGATTCTGGCAAAGTATTATATGTCAGAGAGAAAATAGGACAAAGAATAAGGAGCAAGTAATAACAATGCCTTTCATACAAATACGCTGTTGTACTGAATCCTCTGAAAAGCTGGCTGAGGCAGTTTCAGTGTTCCCTTTTCACAGATGAAGAAACAGAGACACAGAGATGTTGATCAGGCAGCCCATGGTCTCATTTAATGGGTAATAGAGGAGAGATTCAAACCCACATCTACCTTATTTCAAAGTCCACTGCACTTCATGGCCTCCCATCTGGCTCATGAAAAAGATATGAGTCTCTATGCACATTACTTTCTTATATCTTAAACCTCTTTTGCACTCTTTTCTGAAGAGACTTAAAAACTATACCTCAAATATATCAAGTGTGGGGAGGGGTCCATGAGGAAGCAAGGGAGGAATGTTCAGTCATCATTTTTCCCACTCCCCTCCTCTGCTTCTAGAACAGTTCAGCTTTTAGATATTGACATAATGATCTTTTTAATGAGATTTTTTTAAAGGGTACAAATGCTTAAAAGAGGAAAAAGGAAGGGAGGGAGGAAAAAAGAAAGCAACAAAGAAGAAAAGAGGAAAGAAATAAAAGAAATCTAAAACTACTAAGTGACTTTATTGCTTCATCTCTTAGGGTTTCCAGAGCTTTAGCATGCTCTAAAGTGGCAGATCTAGAAGAAATTTCACATTTATAAACTATTCTATAAACTACTTCATAAACCAGGTTGCACCCACCAAATTTTGTTAGCTGTGCTAATGAAAGTTCCCAAATCTCAATGGCTTCCAGCAATTAATGTTTCTTTCTCACTCACATTATTTATCTTACACAGATGGACAATGGTTAATATCATGATGTCTTCATTTCAAAAATAAATTGAAGAAGAAGCTCCTATCCAGGACATATTGTTTTGTGCCAAAGGAAAAAAAAAAAAAGCAATGCTAGATCCGTGAGATGCCATTTAAAGCTTCTCTGCAGCAGTGAATTATGTTGATCTCACTCTCATTTCATTGACTCAAGTCACATGGCCCAGCCTGATAGCGAAACATAGGGAGAAATTACCTTCTTATATGGAGTGGTAGCAAATAATTAGGAACAGTAGTGTTCCTTGTATGACTTACCCATTTCACCCTGAAGTCACAATTTTTGTTTCTGTCCTTTCCTTCAATAAAATATACCCTTTCTTCTCCAGGAAAAATACTCCTAAATCCATTCCAAACTAGTCATAACAACAGGCTCAATGGTCCAACATTTTATAATATTATCTATATCAGGGCTCGATGGAGCTCTTTTTTGAGCCAGAGACTATGAAGTTAAAACAAGTTACTGCCTCACTGTCACATATTCACAATAGTTGAATAAAGAACACGATAACTTCAGAAAACAGTCTTTTTAAGAAAAGGGAAGGTGAGAAGAACATATAAGTCACTGGCTTATAGCAGTTCTGAAATTGTGCTGGTCAAATTGCAAATGTCACCTTCTGGGGAACAGAGAATGCTCCTTTATTAAGGCCTGTGTCTGCTTCCCAGGAGGAGCTCTACAAACTATTTGCCCCATGGGGTCTTGGCTCCACCCTCTGAGAGTGTCTTCCTTCTCAGGATGATTCTTGGCCACATATGAAGACAGCATTGGATATGTACCTTTTGAGGTAAGGGTTATCTAGCTTTCTCAGACTGCTTCCTGTAGAAGGTTGGGACAGCAAAGTTATTTGAAATTACAAATAGTCACAGTCTCTTACAATCCAGGTTGGTAGCTTTTTTGATAGTATAAATCTCTCTAAAATGTAATTGCCCATTTATCTATTGATTCCTGACAGTACCAGGTACAAGTAGCCACATAAGTCTCTTGAAAACATACCTCTCCCGTAAGACTTAAATGCAACAAATAATGAAGGAAAATGATACAATGTACCATGTAGAATTATAGAGAAAAGTCCAGTGAGTCATATGGAAGATATAGGTGCTGCAGTCTCTTTGCAGGTCGACATGAAGTTTAGAATAATTTGAAAGCCTCTATATGTACAGGGTCAAATTTACATTTCTCAGAAGTGGAATGGTGTGTGCTAGTCTGTGTCCTTTTCTTTGATAACGAATATTGATCTACTATCCTGTCTCTGTCTCCATCCCAGAGTTTGCTCCAAACGTCCTTAATGAGAGGACAGCTGGCTGAATAAGACTATCTTCTCCATTTGTGGTTTATGGGGTCAGGGTTTAACACCTGAACTGAGGAGCTAATCAGATTTCTTTCTGAGACTTTGGTTTGGAATTTAGAGAAATAAGTCTCTGTGGGAGTTTTGAACAAAGAGGCCATCATTGAGGCTATATTATCTTGGATACAGAAGCTGATAGTCTGGAAAGAGAACGAGAGAGAACAATAACAAAACATATACACTACTGGTAGCAGAGAGACATGTCTGCCCTTAGGGTCAAGATATATTTCTATTCAGAAAGTTCTTCTTTGCCTAAGCCATTTTAAGTTAGTATCTATAACTTGCAACCAAATAATATTTCAATCTTTTGAACTTAAATTCAACTTCTTCAACAAATTCTTATTGAATTTCTACACATAAAATACTAAGAAAGAATCTTCAAAAAATAAAAAGATAAATAAGACATAATAACAGAACTTAGAGTATTTAAAAGCTTTTAAGGAGGATTCGGAAAACATGGTGGAGTGAGAAACATCTCCAGATCTCTCCCCTTGAAACAACAATAAGCTAAACATCTAAAACTCAACAGAAAACACCCAAACTGCACACCAGCACGAATGAGTGTGGGATCTGCGCATAAGAGCTACCACAGGTCAGAACCCCGGGTGTAGGGTGATGGACTGGGAGAAACAAAAAAGATGCCTCTCACAGCTGCCCGAGCTCCCTGCAAGAAGATGGGGAAGAGGAGAAGGTGCAGTGACTTCCCTGAACAGCCTTGCATGGGGGTGCTGTGAGCTTCACACGGCCTGAGGCAATGTCAGTAATCAGGGCAGAAAGAAGAGAAGCAGGACAGCAAAAAAAAACAACAGTTGATTTTTATTGACTGCAGTTGTAAAATCAAGGCTAAGCCACAGCCCCCATCCCCCAACCCAGAGGGCGCCTCACCCATACCCTCTGAGACCAAACACCGCAGAGCCCCAGGGGAATCTGAGAAATGCTACCAAAACTGTTGCTAATACTGACAGAGACTGAAACTGAAGGTAGTGAGCATGATTGAATGAATATCTATCAGAAAATAAAAAGGTGTTTTTAAGGTTTTATATAAAACAGGGATTCAAGAGGCTTAGACGGCACCTACTGGAAACCAAAAGAAAAGCACCTTCATTACAGCAGGCTAAAGAGAGACATTTCTATAATAAAACTTCTTTCTGGAAAAAAAGCAGAATACATTTCCATTAATGCCCTGGCAGAGAAATAGTCCATTAAACACCATGAACAACCAAAGGGACAAGGCATCTCAGAAAGAAAGAGAAAAATCTCCAGAAAATAAGCTTACAGACATAAAAA
The DNA here is from genome assembly GCA_028627145.1 of Eidolon dupreanum. Lineage (NCBI taxonomy): Eukaryota > Metazoa > Chordata > Mammalia > Chiroptera > Pteropodidae > Eidolon > Eidolon dupreanum. The sequence goes on along the minus strand of CM053503.1, from coordinate 107,720,483 downwards.
TATGCAATTTAAATGACAGAGAATTTGAGATGGTGCTTCTGAAAAAACTCAGTAAATTCTGAAACGAATCATATCAACAATTTCAAGAATTAAAAAAACACCTATATGAGCAGAGCAAGGAGAATGAAACTGTCAAAAAGAACAGAATAGGTCTTCTGGAGGTAAAAAACACATGGCAAGAGTTGAAAATGAAATAGTAAGCTTAGGAAATAGAGTCGACTAAAAGGAGGAAAGAATCAATGATATTGAAGACAGAATCTAGAAATAAATCAGAGAGAAGAAAAGAGAAACTGAAGAATGAAAAATAATGAGAGAAATTAAAGAACTAGTTGATATTAGCAAGAGAGTAAACATATGAATAATGGGCATTATCAAAGGTGAGGAAAAGGAACAAGGACAAGAAAGCATTTTTAGACAAATAGTGGATTAGAATTTCCCAAATCTAAGGAATAAACTGGCTTGGAGTTTAAGAAGTCAACAGAACATCCAATTATGTCAACCTCAAAAGGCCTTCACTAAGACATATTGTATTAAAATTACCAAAAAAAAAAAAAAAAAAAAAAAAAAAAAAAAAAAAAAAAACAATGACAAAGAATTCTCAGAGCAGCCAGAGAGAAGGAAACGGTAACTTATAAAGGAAAATCCATTAGATTATCCTCAAACTTATCAGCACAGACCTTATAAGCCAGAAAGTAATGGAATCAAATATTTAAACTATTAAGTGAAAGGAACTACCAGCCTAGAATAATGTGTTCAGCTAAGCTCTCCTTTAGATATGAAGGAGAAATTAAGACGTTTCCAGTCATACAAAAATTGAGAGAATTCTCCACCATGAGGCTTACACTACAGGAAATACTGAAAAGGGTCAGCTCACTTAAACAAACAAAGTACACACACACACACACACACACACACACACACATAATTAGGAGTAGAGTGACTATCAGGCTACTAGGAGCAGAGAAGAGCAACCCTTACTATGAACAGGGCATTATAAGCTTAAATAATAAGAAGAGAATTGATATAACAAGATAGTAATGAACGTTCAGCATATATAGAGATAAATTGAGATAGCAATGACTGAAAAAGAGAGGATTCGAAGACCCAAAGGGAATGGAGATAAGGCACGTGCAGAAGACAATGGACACTGTATATATATAGCTATCTTTTTCATATTCATAATGGTAACCACACACCAAAGATTCAGAACTGAAGCATATGACATAAAAAAAGAAGAACCAGAGGCAAAACCCACAAAAGCCAACAACAACAAAAAAACAAACAAACAAACAAAAAAAACAGAAACATAAGGACAAGGAGCAATAGAAACACCGAGCTACCAGAAGGTAAAAGATAAAATGGCTATAAGAAGACCTCATATTTCAATAATCACCCTAAATGTAAATGGACTGAACTTATCAATAAAAAGGCACAGAGTTGCATAATGGATCAAAAAAAAACCCAAAATCCTACCATATGCTGCCTCCAGGAAACACAGCTCAGCTCCAAAGACAAATATAGACTCGAAGCGATAGGGTGGAAAATGATATTTCAAGCAAATGGCATTAAGAGAAAAGCAGGAGTAGTGGTACTAATATTGGAAGAAATAGACTTTAAAATAAAAAAGATAAAGAAAGATACTGAGGGACATTTCATAATGATAAAGGGAATCATGCACCAAGAAGACATAACACTTATCAATATCTGTGCTCCCAATCAAGGAGCCCCGAAATATGTAAAGCAATTACTAACAGAACTAAAGAGAGAAACAAACCAAAACGCTGTTCTAGTAGGGAACCTAAATGCCTCATTGTCGGATATGGACAGATCATCCAAACAGAAAATCAATAAGGAAATAACATCCTTAAATGACACATTAGGCCAACTGGACATAATTGACATTTACAGAGCCTTCCATCCTAAAACAGCTGCTTATACATTCTTCTCTAGTGCACATGGAACATTCTCAAGAATCGACCACATACTGCGACACAGAAATAGCCACAACAAATATAAGAGGGCTGAAATCATAGCAACCATATTCTCTGATCATAATGCTTTAAAACTAGAGACTAACTTGCAAAAAGAAATCAGGAAGAACCACAAATACATAGAGATTAAACAACATGCTATTGAAGAATAACTAGGTCATAGAAGGAATAAAAAGAGAGATCAAGAAATACATATAAATGAATGATAATGATAGTACAACATATCAAAACTTTTGAGACACTGCAAAAGTGATCAAAAGGGGAGAGTTCATATCAATACAGGTCTATCTCCAACACAAGAAAGAGCCTAAATAAACAACCTAACACTTCATCTTAAAAAACTAGAAAGGGAAGAACAAATGAAGCCTAATGTCAGAAGGAAAGCAATAATCAAAATTAGAGCAGAAATAAATGAAATTGAAAACAAAACAAAAAACAACAACAGAAAAAATAAATGTAACAAAGAGCTAGTTCTTTGAGAAAGTTAATAAAAATGACAATCCCCTGCCTAGAATCACTAAAGAAAAAAAGAGAAAAGACACAAATAAACAAAATCAGGGATGAAAGAGGAAATTATGACAGACACTATAGAAATATAAAAGATCATACAAGAATACTATGAAAAAATATATAACACCAAATTTCATAACCTAGAAGAAATAGACCAGTCCTTAGAAAAATATAGTCTTCTTAAACTGAATCAAGAAGGACTGGAAAATCTAAATAGATTGATCAGCAGTATAGAAGTTGAAACAATCATCAAAAACCTACCAAAAAGTAAAAGTCCAGGACCAGATGGCTTCACCAGTAAATTCAACCAAACATTCAAAAAAGATTTAATACCTATTCTCCTTAAACTCTTCCAAAAAATCAAAGAAGAGGCAATAATTCCCAACTAATTTTATGAGACTGATATTACTCTGATACCTAAACCTGGTAAAGATAGCACACTCAAAAAAAGAAAACTATAGACCAATATCTCTCATGAATACAGATGCAAAAATCCTAAATAAAAACTGGCAAACCAAATACAGAAACATATTAAAAAGATTATATGCCATGATCAAGTGGGCTTCATCTCAAAGGCACAGGGATGGTTCAACATATGCAAATCAATTAATGTGATACACCACATAAACAAATTAAAAAATAAGAATCATATGATCATATCAATAGATGCAGAAAAAGCTTTCGACAAGATACAGCATTCATATGATCAAAACACTTAATAAAATCAGTATAGAAGGAAAATACCTAAACATAATAAAGGCTATATATGACAAATCCTCAACCAGCATTATACTTAATGGTGAAAAACTAAAAATCTTTCCTCTAAGATGAGGAACAAAGCAAGGCTGTCCACTATTGCCACTGTTATTCAATATAACATTGGAGGTCCTAGTGACTGCAATCAGGCAAGAGAAAGATATAAAAGGTATCCAAATAGGAAATGAAGAACTCCAACTCTCACTATTTGAGAATGACATGATTCTTTATATAGAAAACCCTAAAGACTCCATAAGAACACTACTAGAAACAATAAGTAAAATACAGTAAGGTTCCTGGATTAAAAAAATCAACACTCAAAAATCCATAGTGTTCCTATATGCTAATAATGAAGTGTCAGAAAAAGAAGTGGAAAAAATAACTCCTTTTGCAATTGCAACAGAAAGAATAAAATACTTTGGAATAAATTTAATGAAACATGTGAAGGACCTATATAATGAAAACTACAAGACCCTATTAAAAGAAATCGAAGAAGATTCAAAGAAATGGAAAGATATTTCCTGTTGTTGGATTGGGAGAATCAACATAGTTAAAATGACCTTATTACCTAAAGCATTATACAGATTTAATGCAATCCCCATCAAAATCCCATCAGCATTTTTTAAAGAAGCAGAACAAAAAATTATCAGATTTGTATGAAAGCACAAAAGACCCCAAATTGCCAAAACCATCCTGAGAAAAAAGAACGAGGCTGGAAGCATCACTCTGCCCAACTTCAAATTATATTACAAAGCGACAGTAATCAAAACGGCATGGTATTGGCAACAAAACAGACACATGGACCAGCAGAACAGAATTGAAAGTCCAGAAGGAAACCCATCTTTATATGGGCAAATAATTTTCAACAAAAAAGCCAAAAACATACAGTGAAGAAAGGAAAGCATCTTCAATAATGGTGCTAAGAAAACTAGAAAGCCACCGCAAAAGAATGAAACTAGACTGTTGTCTATCACCACACTCCAAAATTAACTCAAAATGGATTAAGGACCTGAATATAAGACTTGAAACAATAAAATGCATAGAAGAAAACATAGGAATTAACAAAACATAGGAATTAATAAAAGGACCTTGGATTTCAAGAGGATTTTATGAATTTGACCTCAAAAGCAAGGGAAGTAAAAGCAAAAATAAATAAATGGGACTACATCAAACTAAAAAGCTTCTGCTCAGCAAAAGAAAATCATAAACAAGGTATACAGACAACCATCTGAAAGGGCAAATATATTTGCAAGCAACGCCTCCAATAAGAGCCTAATATCCAAAATATATAAAGAACTCATACGACTCAGTAACAACAAAAAAGCAATGATCCAATCAAAAAGTGGACAGAGGACCTGAACAGACACTTCTCCCTAAAAGACATACAAATGACCAACAAATATATAAAAAGATGCTCAGTATTGCTAGCTGTTATGGAAATGCAAATCAAAACCACAATGAGATACCTTTTCACACCTGTTAGAACAGCTATAATCAACAGGACAAGTAATAACAAATGTTGGGGAAAATGTGGAGAAAAAGGAAACCTCATACACTGCTGGTAGGACTGCAAATTGGTACAGCCACTACAGAGAACAGTATGGAGGTTCCTCAAAAAACTAAGAATTGATCTACCATATGATCCAGCAATTCCTCTACTGGGTATTTACCCCAAAGACTTGAAAACTCATACCTGAAAAGATATTTTCACACCGATGTTCATAGCAGCATTATTCACAGTGGCCAGAACATGGAAGCAACTGAAGTGTCCTACGATAGATGATTGGCTAAAGAAGCTGTGGTACCTATATACAATGGAATATTACTCAGCCATAAGAAGAGATGAAATACTGCCATTTACAACAACATGAATAGACCTCAAGATAATTATGCTAAGCAAAATAAGCCAGACAGAAAAAGTTGAAAATCACATGATATCACTTATATGTGGGATATAAACCTAAAAGCAACAAGTGAGCAGGACAAACAAACAGAGACTCATGGAGATGGACAATGGACTGTGTTTACCAGAAGGGTGGGGTAATGGGAAGGGGGAAAATAAAATGGTAATAAATAAATAAATAAATAAATAAAAGCTTTTGAGAGAGGTAAATTCACAAATACCCATAATGAAGTAGTGAGATATACATATATACATAAATAAAATACTGTGGCAACTCAAAGGAAATCATGATCACATCTGATTTTAAAGATCAGGGAATTTGTATGGAATAGATGTTGTCTGAGATATAGTTAAAGGATGGATGAAATTTAAGAGGCAGAGACAACAGAAAGCTTCAGTTAGAGTAGCATAGATAAAGGCCTGGACTAAGAAAATTTGGTGTGAGTTATGGAAGCACATGGAGTTATTATTTAGCTGAAACATGGGAAACATATTGGGAAGAGGAGGCAAAAACTTGAAAAGTAGCCAAAGGATAGTGGATACAAGTATTTATTGACTTAAATATGTAAATAATAGAAACCCACAGAAGGGAACACTGTAATCATTTGAAGATATGGTCTAGCAGCAATGCATATAGTAGATTTGGATGGGAAAGAAACTATAGACAGGAAAATTAATAGTCTGTTGAAAGAAGTCAGAAAATCTTGAATTAGACAGTCTCAGTGTTGTGGGTAAAGAATGTGAATAACTGGAAAGAGAGTCCTAGAGGGTCATATGTCTGATTAGAAATGAGCACATAGGAGAAGGAGGATTCAAAGAGAAAAAAAAGATTTCAATTCCATCAAAAGAAGTGAGAACAAGAATGAGATGCTGGATGGAAAAGGCATTTGGACTTGTTGGATTAAATATGCCAATGGGACATCCAAGTTAAGTCAGCTATCTGGTAAGAAATGGATATCATGAAACCCTAGGATTTTAATCTGGGAGAGTGTCTAGCAATCATCTGTACAAACCCTCATTATATAGATATGTAAAACTGAGGTCTGAGTACTTCTCAGTACCTTGCCCAAAATGATAAAGCTTATAATCTAGGAAATCTGTTGATAGAGATCTAAGAAGTAAAACTTCAAGGTTGTCTGATCAAGCAAATATCCAGACTGGGCAAGAAGAGCAAAAAGAGGCTATGTGACGACTCTCCTTCTTGTCAGTCAGTGCGGGAAGTATGTAACTGCTGGTCGTTGGCAACATGGTGTGCCTGCTGTGGGCTAACACCACACTAAACACTGTGCAATGGTTCAAGAGACACACACACAATAACAGACCATGTGCCTTGGGAAGCTCAGGGTTCTAACTGGGAGGGCAGGCCAACCCTGAGAGAACGGGCCTTGTTGAGGGGTTCCAACCCAGTGTGTTAACAGAGAGACCTGAAACTCTTGGGATTAGACAAGGAAGAATCATTCTAGGTTTCTAATCCAAAACAAAAGGGAAAATTATGTCAATCACAAAAGCAAGATGTATAATTTTGTAAATTCTACCAAGTATGTTATTGTCAGAATTGGCAGTGACTTATTTTCTTTGTTCGGGTTAGTTCAATTCTGTTTATTGAAACTACATTCAGGAAAGTTGATGGTATTAAATATGTTCTGGGACTATCTACAAGTTTTCAAATTAACAAACTGGAATTAGTACAATAAATATAACATATTATTTGTTATCTTTAGGTTTTAGGGGCTTCTAAACTATTTTAATTAGAAATTGTATTTTTACGATGGAATAGAAAAGGAGGATTAATTATAATTAAATTTTATTAATAGCTTCGCATATGTTATTATTAAAATTTAAATATATTCCTTTGGGAGATTTGGCTGTGATACATGGGTTTAAATTTCTATTTATTATTGAAAAGTTTTAAATTACAAATGAAAACTATTTTGAGTAATGCAATAGTAGAAGCATCCTTGGAAGATTTGGGACAGTTCCTAAAAAAAATTCAATTTTTTCATCTAGCTTCCTCTTACCCTCATCGTATTTGAAAGGACTAAGGAAGACAAGATAGATTTTTAAAAATTCTCATCTGTGGCCATGTAGGGCCCTCCGTGCCTGTTGGTGATTATTTTGACCTATTTATATGCTAATGAAGAAGGTCTCTGTCGACTTTAATTTGGAAATCTTGCTTTAATAACTGGGATTTTGCCTGCTTTAGCAGACAGCATGTTCTCATTCCCAAGATGGAACTTGCCGCCCTCGTAGGTCAGCCCCTCAGAGGTCCACATGGGAGGGCAGCAGGGAAAACACCTCACACAACATAACCGCTGTTAGGCAGAGTGTGGGAAGCCAAGTTTTCTCTCAGAAACAAAGCTGTTCAAGGCGCCCACATTTTAAGAGACACACAGATGGTGCCACTTAAGACCTGAATAGGGCATTCTTCACAGTTCCACAATGCGTTTCTTTCAGAAGCAGCATTTTCAATCCTGCAGGTTATCAGAACGTCAAAAATATTTGGGCCACAAACACCTACACAAAAAGAAAAACACACATAGCACAGTTCCTTGATCAAACATATTTTAAGGCACTTTCCTTTTTTTCTCATACTGACTCATTTTCTGCATTGGAAAAAAAAATCCTCATAAAGGTTAGCATCAATATATCGAGGTAGGCCTGTGAAATAGAGAATCTCCACTATGAAACATCTTTATCCTCTTGCAGAAGGATTCGTGGCTACAGAATAACATGCAACATGCTCCACGATCACCTGGAGGAAAAGCAAAGAGGATAATTTTTTTCTACTAGCATAAAAGAAATCACAATGACATATGCCCAAAAAAGCAGTCAGTTCAGTTTACTGAGCGTTGATAAAGAAACTGACGGTTTGGTTTTGGCTGTAGAACACTGATACTGATCTTCCTCCATTCAATATATTGATGAGTGGCTCACAAATTTATAATAAAATTAAAATTAATTTAATAAAATTATAAAATAAAAACATGTTTTAAAAAAGACTTTGTATTAAATTCTGGCTTAGACATGTACCTGATGTACAATGTTGGGTAATTTACATCTGTAAATATCAGATCCCTCACTGAAGTATTAATATCTATTGGACATGTCAAACGACATACACTGAGTTTAGGAACTGAGGCCAAAAATCAATTTACTGGAAAGAACGTAGTTCACAGAATCAGCTGAGGGCCTAGAGACCCATGTTGGGAAACAAGAAGAAAGTAAGGGGGTCCGGGCATGTGAGAACACATTGAAACAAGAGGACTGCCTAGTGAGAGCCCCATCAGAGCCACCACTGCCCCCAAGCACTGGACATTAAATGCTGCCACCACAATTAATTTCCACAGTTCCTTGATTCTTTGGGGATGTTTGGTCTAGAAACCAAATTCTGGCCAGAAGCATCTGTTTGGTTACACTTAGATCAAATATCTCAGACCAACTTCTGGAGAAAAAAGATCTGGTCTTCTTAGCCACTTCAGAGGGAGGCCTAGACTAGCCTTCTAATGAGAACCACACAAGGAAGATTTCTGAAACATAAACACACCGCACCTTTTTATAAGATTGCTTCAAAAATAAAAATTAGTAAACATCAGAATTTCATAGTGCAATTTGCTTTAATATGAAGGAAAGAAAAAGTATTTATTAAGTAGCATCTATGTTGTCAAGAACAACTATACTTAGTAAACCAGTTGAAGGGAATGATTATATACACACACACATATAAATGATATAAATCACAATTACATAATTCATTTATACATAAAATATATATTACATAATATAAATCTGTAGTTTGTTATTCAGATGGCATTAAGATTTTATCTTTTCTACTTTACTGGCAATAAAGTAGTCAATATGGTACTACCTGTCATGGATAGAGGTTAGGGACCTCCTAATGTAGAAAAGGCATGAACAGAAGTTAAAGACCAAGTGTGGAACAAAATAGGATATATATATTATATATGTATATAATATATAATCTTTGTGGGTTCATATAATCCTATTTCATTTAATGGGTTAAAATTCCTTACTGTCATTTTGGAAAGAGACTTTTTTTTACATATTATATTATATTAAAATATAATTGTTTGTTGAGGTATAACAACTAGATTAATTATGGAGACATTGCCATGTTTTAAATTAATAGACTAAAACAAGATAAATATGGGGTATGATCAAGGGCCAATAAATAATGAATAAGATTGAAGTAGGGGGTGCTAGAAGTACCCATCTGCCTGGATCCCTTTCCCAGGGAGAAGAAGGCTCTGCATGTTGAGCCACCATATGTCAGCCATGAATACAGCTGTAAGCAGGATTTCAATGTGTGTCAGAACATACCTAATGGCTCCAGGTGTGGTAAAGAGTAGCCTACACAGAGAAATCCAAAAATAGTACTTCATGTGCACAGTTAGATGAAGAAGTAACACTTTCCTTCAGCCAAGAGTTTTCAGTTGCTGGATGGACCATTTTTGGCACTTGCTGGTGCCATTCAGGAAGCAAATAACTAAGATATTCTAAAACAGATGCTAATAAAAGCCAAGGATTGAATTCAAAATAATCCACTGAGGCAATCACTGAAAGACAGATGGGTCATTTCTCCCTGTCAGGAGTTTTAAGGAAACATAGGTGAGGCAAGAGTTATTTCTGACTGAGATGCCAACATGGATAGAAGAGCAGGAGAGAGAGAGCTAGATGTCCTGCCAGTGAGTGCTGGGTGGTTCCAAAACAAGCACTAATCAAGACATACTTGGGAACTTTTAAAAATTATTTGAATATGATATACATACAGGAAAATGCCCACATTATAAATTTATTACTCAGTGAATTTGCACAACTGAGCACAACTTTGTGTCCAGCACCCAAACCAAGAAACAGAACATAATCAGTACCCCAAAAGCCCTTCTTGTGCCCTTTCCAATTGCTACCTCTTTTCTCACTAAGAGGAACGTCTTACAGCATGAGTGAATTTGCCCTTATTTATATTTTATAGAAATGGAATCATAGAGTACATACTCTTTTGTGTTTGCCTTTTTTTGTTCAACATAATGTTTGTGAGATTTATCCATGCTGTTTGTGTCAATGGAGTTGCTTTATCTTCAATGCTGTGTAATAGCTTACTGTGTGAATATGCCACAATTTATCCATTCATTCTACTGATGATGGATATTTAGGTAAGTTTTAGTTTAGAGTATTATAAATAAAGCTGTCATGAACCTTCTAGTATGTGTCTTTTGGTGAATATGTGTACATTTCTGCTTAGTGTCTACGGAAAAATAGAATTATTAGACCATAGCTATGCTTTAGTAGACACTGACAAACAGGGAATACAAATCTCTATTCTCACCAGCCCACACATACTTAAAACACAAAGGTTAATGATAACATTTATCAATAAATTTAGCTACATTCTTGGAAGTAAAGAAAGAATGGCATAAGGAAGTAGCACTACTTCACATAGATTATAATGACTTCACATAGATTATAATGAAAACGTTGGGAAGCAAACATAAGAATATGACATAAGAAAACAAAGATAAAAACTTCTTACCTCATAAGAGGGATTTCCTTGAATTTGCAGACTTTGAAATCCTCATTTTTGTATCTCCACAAAGCCTGATAGAGAAAATGGACTCATGAAATGCTTGCTGTTTGTAAAATGTTTTTTTAAAAACCCATGATTTTTATTATGTCATTTAAATTTTTTAATGAAAACACACACACAAACACAGATTTGGAGAGAGAGAGAGAGAGAGAGAGAAAAGAGAGAGAGAGAGAAAGCCGAGGTTTAACAAAGAAAAGCAACTTACCTATGATGAAAGGGAGTGAAAACTGGGAATTCAAATCTATTAGGACCTGTCATCAAAATTCTGCAAGTCAGTAATGACACTTGGCACACTGTTTGCTAGAAGAATTAATTAATAAATTATAATCAAATGACTATTCCATTTGCATCATGTAACATTAAAATAGCAGTTAATTCTAAGATATCAGGAAAATTTTACAAGGAACATTTGGAATTTTTCTCTGCCAATCAAGGGGTATGAAATATGGTGGATGTTATTCAAATTATATTCACTGACCATCTACCCTGTGCCCCAAATCATACCGAATGTTCTGATCAACTGAAAAGAGATCTTAGGGCATTTTCAAAACCCAGAAGTGTTAACACAAAAACCAACTTTTTTACAATTTGGCTGTGAAAATAAACCAAAACCACTAAATTTCCAAATGAAAGTGCAAGAGTGGAAAATAAACAATTAATAAAACAAAAAGAGAACTTAGAGTATTTCACATGAGACAGCAAGTTCTGTGAGGTTTCAAATTCGGAAGATGAGACCCCTGTGGGCGGCATATATGAAAAAGGACTTACAAAGGAAGTAAAACTAGATTTAGAACTTGAAGAGCAGATGGAATGTGAATAAGTATGTAGAAGTTGAAAAGCACATTTCAGGGAGAGTGACAATGTGACCAGAAGTGGGGAGGTAAAGGTGCACGTGTCTGTTCAAAGGGCCATAAGTAGGATTCGTTTGGCTTGAGCAAAGATTTCAGGCCAGTGTTATGTAGCAGTTACTTAATCCAAAGCCAAGGGAAGATGACAAACCTTGGAATGTGTGGCATTTTTATCACTATCAGGGTTTAGGGCTGAGGAAAGCCCAAGTTTCTATGAGAACTGTGGCAGCATTGCTGGCACACCTACGCCTCCTACCTTTGAAAACTGTCTTTAAATGTGAAAGTTCATACCAGCAGCTGGAAGGCTGTCATTGGGACTGGGTCACCCAGATCTATGACATGATAGACATGTAATCAGCCACTGATGGCATGCAGCTATGGGAACTTGGTGTGTCCTTCAGGGCAGGATATGCATGGAATAACAAGCATGAGATGTAGGTGTAAATATGGCAAGAGAGATTTAGCTGGGAAGATTATCCATCTGGGAAGTTAGGCCAAAGGCAGTCAGAATATCCTTTAAGTGCATCAAAGGGTGCCATGAAGTTTCAGAGGAAGAGCCATTTCAAGTAGGAGGAAAACTGAGCTAGATGAGAAATAGAAGGGGCCGGGGTACAAAACATTTAGTGGGCTTAAAGATCTATCACCTGGGCAAAGCATGATTATTTACTTTGCAAGAAAAGTTTCCTGAGCATTTAGCAGAATAGTCATTTCAAAGTTTAACCTTCCAAAAAGAATCCATCTTCCATTTGAAATTAAAAGGAAAATATATAATATTATTTATTTGCACATACTACTTAGAATAAACATTGTTCTTAATAGTCAGAGTTGGGGAACTTAATGTTCTCGCACTGGTGTGATAAAACAATATTTCTCTATATTTGAATAGACTCCTCATGCTATAAGCCCCATATATAATCAATGTTGCTCTTAGAACAAAGATTTTGGGAAGAAAAAGACTTAGAGTATAAATAAGAAGAGGAACATTAACCACAGAATATTTGCAATGCTGAGCAAACACATGAAAGCTGGCAAAATTTACCTCCCTGAGACTGGCTACATGAAGATATTTAAGTTTCAGTTTAGTAGGGTTCTTGGTGGTTGCTTAACAACAGTATATGAATCATGACTTGCAGAAAGTTAAAGTTGCTATTTTATTTGGAAAAAATACTTTAAAATTCCTATGGGGAATTTAAATCTTAATATTGCCAAGTATAAGCAACACTTTCCCAGACTTTTGTAGCCTATGGCTAAAAACAAGGACACACTGATATGATATCCCAGTGCTGTTGGCTCATCAGCCCCGGCTGGACTTAGTGTCTTCGTCCTCTCAAATCTCCTTATGCTCTGTCCCCAAGGTCTCTCTTAGAAGGTCACAGGGACAAATATATACCATAGATGTTTGCTGCCACAAGCTTAAATGTGTCAACATGTCCATGAAAACAGCTTTCCTGTTTGCATGCCATCTCCTTGGGCTGCAGAGGCATATAAAACCATTGAAGTGCCAAATTAACTTGTTCCCTTAAACTTTTATGATACTGAAGAAAGAAAGCTCCCCAATTCTACACTTCAAGTTATCATTGTTTTGAGTCCAAGTTTCATAATGTCTTTTGTGAAAAAGTTCCTCTTGCTTTCTTCCTTCAGAAAGCCCAAACGTTAGTCTCTGTAGTCGAAGTAGCAGACAAATACAAACCTCTACATTTCCTGTTTCTGCCCTATGGACCTGCACTCAAAACTTACTCTTTACCAATTCCCAACAGCACCATCTCCCAATTGTTTACATCAACTCATGCTGAAGGTTTAAAGTATTGAAGACACAACCAGACCCTCTTTCCCAGTTTAGTTTTAGCCAAAATGCCCCTGCTACATGAGAGTGTGTTCATCATAGTACCTAAGCCTTAACTATTTTCTAAGTATATGCACAGTTTACAACAGAGCAGAAACAAATGTATGTGCAGTCTATGATATTCCCCACCTAGGGATATGTGTACGTCGTCCATGCTGAGAACAGAAGCCCATCCATGGACCTCGTACGAGAACCTTCACAAGGTCTAGAATGACAGGCCTGAGAACTTTGTCCTCTAAACATCTCAGCTGACTCAAGAAGCCTGGCACTCACACCGAGTAACTGATCATTTAGTATCTTGGGCAAGATGCCTAGTTGATCTTTTTAATGTAGTTAGATTAGGTACTTTTAGGTTGCTCCCAGTATCAATTTTCTTGGTCTAGAGGCTTTTTACAAAGCGTTTTCCCCACTTTTAGCATTTTTACTTTGATAGTGCAGGAGAATCAAAATGCTTGTACTGAAAAGGGTTAAAAACAGAGTCGCACAAAGATAAAGCATCAAAAAACAGAAACCTTGCCAGCATAAAGCTAGTGAAATGCCCTTGGTATCTAAGGGACAATCACTTCTTTAAACATGAACAATAAGGTCCTGCCAGAAATTCAGCATCTGCATTTTTGTGGTCCCCTTTCTCAGAGATTATTATCTTCGGATCCTCTTTGGGTGGGTGGTCCCTTGTGCATAATGGAGATTGTCGATTCTGAAGTAGGGCTTGACTTAAAATAGCCACAGGTTTGGTATTTTCTAGTACTTATTGCAAATTTCCATTCCTAAATACCTCCCTGTTTTACTTAATCTCCAAAAGGAAGTTTGAAATCCTGACGGTAAACTTCTCTTTTAACTAGGAAATGGCTGGTAGTCCATTTGAGGAGAATTAAAGTTTAATATGAAGGCATCATTCTCTTAGTTGCAAAGAACAGGAAAGTTCTGGACCTTCTCTGAGGATGCTAGTTCCTCTTAGTTGTGATACCATGAGAAGAATTTTAGATACCAATCTAAGCAAACTAAACTTCAGTTTCCCAAAAGTTAAAAGGCTTGGCTGCAGAACAAAATCCCATGCCCTTTTTTTTTTTTTAATCTTACATGTACTCTCAGGATATCAGATAACTAAATTGTGAATGAGACAGAGTGGACTCACTGTAAAATAGGGGTTTACAAACTACAGCTCCTGGCCCAGGTTGACGCTGCTACCTGTTTTTGTAAATAAAGTTTTATTTGGAACACACCATGTCCATTTGTTTAGGTATTGTCTGCAGTTAATTTCACAATCAAGTAGAGTTGAGTAGTTTCAACAAAGACTGTGTATCTCACAAAGTCTAAATTATATACAATATGTCCCTTTATGAAAAGTTTTGCAAACCCCTGCTTAAAACAATTTCACCTGAAGTTTACCAGAAAATAATTCTGTAGTTTTGAGAACTCTAATCTCTGAACCACATTTAGTTATGTTTATTGTATTTAGAATAGTGTCACCTAAGCTGAGGCTTCTGGAATACCCTCTTAGTTCTGCAGAATGTTACTAGGTTTAACAAAAGAAAAAAAGGAATTGTGATCAAATAAATGTGGCAAATGCCAGAATAAGCCAAGCAAGACATTTATTTTAGGTAGCCCTTTTCAGGTCAGTTAATATGCTAATACATGTGACAAGCCTATGAAAGGGGGTTAGATTATACACTTGGCCTTAGCAAACCTTTTTTACGGGGCATCTCGTAGAGTTAATGTTCAAGAACATACTGTGGGGAAAATGATTTGTTTAGAGCTGGCAAATTTAATAATAGTATATAAGATCACACCATCTATGTGTCTTCAAAAATGTTTAACTTTAAGAAGAATAAGTTAGGTGACAGGAGAAAGGTAATTGCTACAGGTTATACAATTCCCCTGGGTTTATATAAAATTTAACTCTTTGAATAGGTTAGCTCCTCATCCAGAACACTTTAGCGACAATGTTATGCTAATGACATCATTATAATGACAGAACAGGATAGAACTCCATATACAAAACTTCTATTTAATGTAGCAAAATTCTCAGGCCCTTTCTTCACCCCAAAATATTAGAAAAGCAAAAAGTCTATGGAACAAGCGTTCAAATCACAGTCTCCAGTGAGTGCAGCTTACTTCTGACCTCCAGTGCTTAGTATGGGAAGGTTATGTGGGCGTCAAGAGGTCTAGAAAAGCCTTATGTGTCCTTTGGGGAACATTACAAGGAACAATGGAAAAGTTCCTGAATATCAGGAAATGTTTTCTCAAGATCAAGATATGTATTGGTATGCGGGCGAGATTCCAAAGTACTCTATTGCCCGAAACGTTTCAACTTCAACTGCTAGCTGCCAGTGCCAGTTTTGTCAAAGGGCAATTTCAGTACTGTGGCACACAGTGTCCTAACTGCCTAACTGACTAAGTCTGCTGAAGTTGCGATTATTTTTCCAAAGGGTTTTTACCCCCAAACGTATTTTTAAAATTCCCACTGACATTGCCTCCTACATGCCTAAGAAAGTTATTGATAACACGCTAGGTAATTTGTTTACTGTAGTCAAGCAGGACTTAGTAACTAAAGAAATTACTCCACAGTCCAAACTAGATTTGGCAACGCAGTAAGTAACTTTCAGGTCAGGGAGAGATCTGCCTGGTCACTTGCAGGAGACCAAGCCTTCATCAGGCTGATGCTTCTGTAGTCATCTAGGTCTAAGAAGGAAAGCCACCCTAGCTTAGCACTGGGTAGGGAGTAGAGTGGTTGAAAGGCAAGGCTGATCACAATTGATTTGAAATTGTGAGGTTTCTCAGTGTGATACTTTGTTGACATTTGAAAACATGCACAGGGGAAAGGCCCTACTCAAGGATCCTATGTCTAAAGTCTTTATCAGGGTGTTCATTATATAATAGTCCTTGGTTGGACGCTATAAAGAGCCTTACCTCTCAATGATTGGCACCCCACAGCCTTCCAAAATTGATAAATACTGTAACTCAGGACTTCAAAAACTAACAAGAGAGATTGGGAAGAACCAAAATAATGACATCGACAAATGAATCTTAGCCAGAACAACTATCAATATTAATTGTAATAACGACCACTAATTCTTGAACCCCCAGCAGACCATTATTGACAGTACATTCATTACCTTATTAATCATAATAGTAACCTATAAAGTAAGGATGAAATGAATAAATCTATTCACACAGGAGGAAACAGAGGCTCAGAGGTTGGTTGTTTTGCCTTAGGCTATGTATGGTTCAAATCAAAGTCTGTCTGCTCCAAGACCTAAATCCTGTTGCCTGTGTTTTATGAACTGAATCTTATTTAGTTCCCTCTCACTAAGAATAGCCTACTGTTCAGAAGCTCACAATCAAATCCTTGCTGAATAGAACATTCATTTAGTAAATATTTACCTAGGGCCTGCTGTATGTCAGGCCATGTGCTTCGTGCTGGGGGTTTATAACATTGAACACAATAGACTTCAGTCATGTGAAGAGGGATCGATGCTTAAAAATAAATTCTTATAATATATATTCTATTCTATTCTATTATTATATTATTATATTATATTATTATATCATTATATTATATTTATTATATTATAGGGTACTAAGTGCTTCAAAGGAAATAAGCCAGGAATGAAGGACACAGAATGCCAGAAGGATACAATGTCAAATAAGATAATCAGGGAACACCCCTGGAGAAGCTACCATCTGAGCAAAGACTTGCAGGAGGTGAGAAAATGAGCACTGGGAATATCTAGGAGAAGAGTGATCTCGGCAGTGGGAACAACAAAGACAAAGGTCCTGAGGTGGGAGCATGATTACCATATTTGATCCAGAACAAAGAAGGCAGAGTGGTCGGAGATGACAAGCAGAGAAAACAGCTGGGCGGTGCAGGAATGAGCCAGGCAATTAGTTTCCTTTCACACTGCAACGCATAGGCCCTTGGCTCCATTCTCTTTGGCCACCTCTCCAGTACAGGTGAGTAAACTTTCACTCTTCTAAGCTATCCTTGCCTATCTGCTGGCACTACAGTTAATATTTCTCACATATATTTTTTCTTTTATTTTTTCTGTCTTGGTCCCACTAGCCAGTGGATATCTTGGCCATTGCGTATGATGTTGCACCAGCCTGCATACAAATAATTCTAAGATTTTTATCATTGATCTCTCTCTTCCTGTCTTTTCTCTTAGGACTCAACCATCTGACTTTTCGTATTTGTGAAGGGGTTGGGTATTTAAATTCTGAAGGAAGTTCTAGGTTTTGTCAAAAAGAGATTAATTTTTCGTGGTTCTGGTTCAGTAAAGCCCCTCTGCCTCCATATCTCTGAAATGGAATGGTACTCAACCCCCCACCCTATCTTTGCTCACCTCAGAAACCCAGTTTATTAACTTAACCTTCTAAATATCAGCTGATTATTATTTTCACAGTTATGATCTGGTAGACAAACATAAGTCTCTATAGTTAGCACATGAAAAAATAATAATTTCCCTTGGTAGTAGAAGCTATTCTTGCCCTTCCTACATCCTTTAGAACCACAGGCTAACTTCAAACTGCCAATATCTGCATCTCTGTGCCTAAGGGTACGGGCTCCCAGATATGCAGAAGGCACTTCCGGCATATGCAGACACAGGGTAGGCTGGAGTCACCATGCAATTCATTCCCTGAGGAGTGGCCCCCACCTATCATGCTCAGGAGTTGCTGTATTAATACTCCAGGCTCATTGCTTCTTGGTAGAGATAAATTGAGATCAATTGGAGCATGTACCTGCAAGATTAAACTCCATTCTCTCAATGTGATAGATGATTTAATACTTTATCCTTTATTGGTCTCTTTCTTTCCTGCTATCAATTCTTCACTCCCTTACTGGTATATCCTACACCTTCCAAGTTAGTTACTTGCATTTGAATCCTTTTCTTAGCTTTTGCTAAGGCAAATTCCCACTAATATTTAGATTATATAAAAACATATATTGCTTGAATAAAGACATTTTCATTTGTTGGGAGAGTTAACTACTACTTTTTATTACCTAAACTATTCATCTCCCAAATAAATAACTGAAATCTAATCATAAAAATAAAAATGAATAAATTAGAATGAACCAATGATGTTTGAATATGGATATGCTGCATCTATTTAGGAAATGCTGGTCAGAATATATGTAAGTTAGATGAGTATTCTTAACAACGCTGGAAAATAGAGGTTTTGTTTGTTTGTTTTACGAACTGAATGATTACAGTTGAAGAAAAAGCTAGAAAGAGAAAAATACTGAAGAAAGAACATTTTGGAGCAGATAGACCTTGATGCCTTGCCTGGACCCACAACATTTCAGATGGGTCATTCTGGGAAAATTTTCTAAGATTTCTGAGTAACTTAGGAAAGCTACATTTCCTCATGCAGTATTTAAATCAGACAATGTACATCAAGTACTTTTTGGAGGCCTTGGTTATCTAGCAAGTTCTCAATAAATGTAGCATTCCTAAAAAAGTCAGGCAGGTATTATCCAGAAAGGTGAAATTTCCTGAATCATTTCCCAAACCATTCCACAACCACAACTTTCTTGATGTCACATAAATCACTAATGATACTTATTCTAATCTGTGGTTACTCAGACACTGAATGTGTGTCTATACACAGACAATTCACACTACTTAATGGTAGTACTGAAGTACCCTAGCTAAGGTAAAACATTTTATTATTCCCAAAGTAATTTACAGCCATGTTTCTCTTGTTCTCTACTCTGAACTCAATCAAAACCTTTGAAGCTGACCAAAATTTGTAGGCATTTTGTTATGGGACTAGAGGACATGGTCTCCATCGGAGATGGATTTAGAGATAAATTGGCAAGTAGTTTTCAGTGCCTGCATTCCCAGCGATTGACTGAATTCTGATATGAAGTCCTGTTTCATGGGTTAAGCCATGCATGGCTTCTCCTTCGCTCTTTCTAGCACAGCCTCATTTCTAAGTAATTAGTTCCCATCTTAGTTTTATTCTATAGACAATTAAGGTTCTAGTAATTGGGAGAAAAACATTTAAAAGAGATGGATTTATTTTAATTCTATCAGGATTATGTAATGGTTGAGGTCATTTAATACAATGAAAATTTTGATCTGGTTTTAGCTTTAAACTTGAGAATATCAGATAACAAAACTATAAGCTTCTTAGAAACACAGTGGATGACAAAACATGCTGATTATTTCTTGGATGCTTTCTGTGAGTATTAAACCTCAGATAATGAAATTATGTGGAGCCTTCATGTTGCAAATTATAAAGTATCATGATAAAGGGCCTTTGCTGAGTTATTTATACATTTGTGGTTTTTGGAACTTACCATTATTGGCTTTGGCTTTCTCTGTGGAGGTGGCTGGGCTTAGCTTCTCTGCGTATGGCTCTCATGAGCATGAGGGTGCAAGCCCAGTACACAATGGTCTGCAAGCTGAGGTGCCCCTGCTTTCACCCCCCTCAACCCCCAGCTCACACAACAAATTACTTCCTTCCTCTCTCAGGATGGCCCTGGATAACAAGTCAGACTTACTTTCTTATTATCTGTACTGCCTTAAAAACTTTCTTCTAAAATACTTTTTACTCTTAGGTATTTACAAGTATATATTCCCCTTCTACTCTCAACTAGAATTCTTTCTAAAGACCCTGAACTCTGTGTGAATGTATTAGTTTGTTACAGTTACCATAACAAAATACTATAGACTGGTGGATGGGTGAGGGGCTTAAATAAAAAAATTTGTTTTCTCACAGATCTGGAGGATGGAAATCCAAGATCAAGGTGTCATCAAGGTTGATTTCATTCTGAAGCCTCCATCCTTGGCTTGTAGATGGCAGCCTTCTCATTGTCTCCTCACATGGTCTTAATTTTTTTGTGCATTTCTTTGTATGTCATAATCTTCTCCTTATAAGGATGCTAGTCAAAGAGGATTCTATTTATGAGAATGATCACTTTGTAAGGTACATAAATGTCTAATCACTATGTTGTACACCTGAAACTAACATATTTTATGTCGATTATAATTGAAAAAATAAATTTAAAAAATAAATTAAAAAAAAATAAGGTCACTGGTCAGAAAAGGTGGGAGCCTACTCTAAGATCCTCATTTTACCTTAATTACCTTTTTAAAGAACCTATTGCCAAATACACATTCTGAAGTACTAAGGGTAAGGGTTACAAAATATGAATTTTGAGGGGACACAGTTCAGCCTATGACACTGACATTTTCATTTTTCATTTTATCAGCTTTATTAGTTGCTGCTACAATGTGAAAAGCTACATTTCTCAGAAAATTCATGGCAAAAAAAAAAAAGGAAAGAAAAATCAGTAATTGTTGCTTATTTATATGAGCACAGGAATTTATTTATTATTTTAAATTTTTTAACATTGCTTTTATTTACAAAATTCCACCTTTTATGGGTACTGTAGCACATAAAGAGCAGCACATAAAGAGAATCAGTGTGCAGGTTCTAGCTGGAATAATTTGAATTCCCCTATTTGTGTCAATGAATTCCAGAATTCAGTAAGGGCTGCTGGTTGCAACTGACAGGATTTTGAGATGCTCACTCTATTTTAGTATTTACTACTAAGTGAAATTGTGAATTTTTTAAGACTTATTAAATCCCTTTGGGACCTAACCTCTCATCTTTGGCTGGTTTTTCTTATGATTGGTCTGGATGGAAGAGTCAGCACAGGAAACCAAGAATTAAATATGTTGAGCTCATCTGAAAAGCAGAAATCAGTGAATCCTTGTACATTTAACCTTCATTAAAAATATATGAATGTTTTAGTTTGTCAAATAGATGACTAATTGATACAGTCTAAAGACATCCTTGATCACATTTTTTTAATGTTCTTTAAAGAGATGTCCCAAATTTATTTTCTTATAAAGTACTTTATACTGAATTCTTTGCACTCAGTATATTGGGTTAGGTTTATCTAAACTCATCCTCATGTTAAGTTATTTATTGAACAATCTTCAAATGCTTTCTCAACTCTAAAAGTGGTGGGTCTGATTTGGAGATTGCCAAAGATATTGGAAAGAGCTCCTGGGAAAGGTGAGAGAGTCTCAGAAGCTAGAAAGATGTTATAAGTTTTAAGAAATTGTTCATATATGATTTTAACATAAATTTTATTAAAATGATAATTTGAATTCTAAGTACAATTCTATTTAATTTTTAAAAATGTAAATGGTGAATTATTTTGTTTGAAATAATCTCAATTCATATTTTTTAGGTTATAAGAAGTTTTTATTTTGAGAAGTTATGGCCAATGCAAAGCATTTGAATTTTTTAATTAAAAAAGATACATTATTTTTAAATCAAAACACTGCAGGAAGGCATAAAGTCATAAGTAACAGATTTATTTTTCTTGCTGTCCTCCTCATCATTTCAACTTAAATTCTCTCAATTTCTTGCTCCAGATGAAATCACTGGTAATGATTTCTTCTATGCTACTACAGATATGTCCTATGAATATACACATATATCTTTTTAGGCAAATGAAACTACACTTTGCATAGAGTGCTATGAGTTGCTTTATAAGCATAATTCTAAATATATTTCTATATGCTTGCAAAGTTTATCTACTGTGTACATCTCTAGATGCGTCAAATTGTACTCACATTTTGAATTTTGGGAACCAAAACTGTCCTCTCTATTCCACTACATACTTATTAGAATGACTATTATCCAGGAAAAAAAAAAAAACCTGTCAATATGAATTGCTGATGAGGATGCAGAGCCACAGGAACTCTAATGCATTGCTGGTAGGAATGCAAAATAATACAGCCACTTTGGAAGACAATTTGGCAGTTTCTTACAAAGCTAAACATAGTCTTACTATGAGATACAATTGTGTTAGGCATTTACTCAACAAATTTGAAAACATGAATTTATGTGCACACAAAAACCTGCAAATGAAAAAACATGTGAATGTTTACAGCATCTTTATTTAATTTTTAATTAGCCCAAACCAGAAGCAACCAAGATGTCTTTTAATTGGTGGATAGATAAACAAACTGTGGTACAAAGGATAAAAATAAATGAGCTATCAAATCACAAAAAGATACAGGTGAGTCTTAAATGTATATTACTAAGTAAAAGAAGCCAATCTAAAAAGGCTACCTACCCTATAATTCCAAATACATGACATTCTCAAAAAAGCAAAACTTCAAAAGCATACAAAAATACAAAATAATTACAAACAATTTATGTAGGTTTTCTATCAAGGAGGTGAAACATAACTCCCAACTCTTTAAGTGTGAGCTGACCATAGTGACTTCTTCTCAAAGAGAACAGGATGGGAATGGTGAGAAAGAGACTGATTTTATAGTAGAGTACCATCACAGATAAACATCAATAGTGACAGCTTATGTTCCTAGTATGTAACCTTGATATGTATGATGTATTGAAAAAGGCACTTTGCCTCTATGATCTTCCTTCTGTGGCTAGTCTGATCATGAGAGAAACATCAGACAAATTTCATTTGAAGAACATTCTACCAAATATCTAACTAGTACTCTTCAAAACTCTTAAAGCCATTAAAAATATAATGAGGTTTTGGTCAAGGATGGATTGCATATATGATGATGGTCCCAAAAGATAATAATGGAGCTGAAAAATCTCCTAGTGCTGTCATAGCACAGTACATTATTCATGTGTCTGCAATGATGCTGGTATAAATAAACCTACTGTACTACCAGTCCTATAAGAGTATAGCAATACGATTATGTATTATTTTCATAATACTTGACAATAAAAACAAAGAACTATGTTACTCATTATATATTTACTGTACCATACTTTTTATCATCATTTTAGAATCTACTCTTTCTACTTATTAAAAAAAAAAAGGTTGCTGTAAAATAGTATGGTATGTTACACGAGGCAGCAGCTTCATATGCCTCATGTTTATTTCTTGATCTCATAATTTTCTCTTGTGCTTGATCTAAGCTAATGTTGTTTTGTACAGTAACATACTGTACAAGTTAGTAGCCTAGGAGCAGTAAGTTATACCACATAGTCTACATGTGTAATAGGCTATACCATCTAGGTTTGTGTAAGTGTATTCTGTGATGTCATACAATGATGAAATCCACTAACTACGCATTTCTCAGAATATATCCCGATTGTTAAGTAGTAAATGACAGCAAAATGGACATTGATGAGATTTGTCAGGAAGATAATACCTAATCTATAGAATGCCCTTTGTATGATATTCCTGGCCAAAGGATTACTTGTAGTAAATAAACACTGGATCTACAGATTTTGAAGCATGTCCCTGAAAAAATGCCATATAAACATATCAGTTTCTGGACTATAAAATGGAGATGTTTCATAGCTTAAACATTCTCTGCTACGTGAATTAAGCCAACAAACCTCACTTAGAGAATCTTTTATTATTTTGGGCCAGATGTTCATGTCTAGTGTCAGAAGGAAGGACCCAGAGAACCATATGGGATGTTTCATTGTTCTCTACTTCACCTAGAGTTTGTATGATTACCTGTATCCTTGAAATTATTAGTAAAGCTTGACACTGGCTAAAATCTCTGATTTGTATGAGTCTGATTGACAATCTAATCCTGTGGGTTAGCTCAATATCCATCCTATTAAACCTACCAAGTGTTCTTTGTCTATAAATTCCCTCTCTCATATCCTGATTTCCTTTCCAGGTCTTTCTGTCTTGCTATAAAACATAATGAATTCATTTCAGTCCTGCCATAAAGAAACAGACTAATTCACCAAAAAATGAGGCTCTATAGTATGAATTTAGTAAATAAACAATTTGCCAAATTGACCTAATTGACTTAATTCACCTTTCTTTTAGGAACACTTAAAAATATTACGTTATTGACTATACTGAATATTGTTCCCCTCTTGAATATTCAAGAATATTCTATATAATTAAAATATATTTATTATGAAAAAGAATATGCCAAAATTCAAGAGAGAATTAAAGCACTTAATGTTAGTTAACTTTTAATAAATTAAACATCTTTTTAAATAATGGTATAATATTCATGTACATAACTATACAAGGAAAATATTAATAATTACCAAAACAAACCATTAGAAAATTGGAATATTCGGTCAATTAAGTGAATTTGTATTTTGAAAATAGATCCCTTAGTGAAGTGATTCACAAGAAATTTCATTTTCAGCAAAACAGTCATTAGGTATATTGATTAGCTATAATTCTGAGACATTTGCTTTGCCCTATGTTTCATAATAGCTATTGTGAAAGTCTTATGGTGAAAACCATTTCTTATTAATCAATAGTCAAAGACTTACTTTCATTCGATACTTAAAAATTTTAGAAATAATTGCAACTGCTGAAAGTTCATGGCATATTGTGACTTACATTTGAAGTTTTAACCAAAAGTGTATAAACATTGTTTGCAATATTATAGAACTTAGCTGTATAACCCATATTCTAAAATTTTAAATTACTATATGTAAAATTTTTTAAATTCTAAATTTAATGATATGTGGGTCCTTTACATTCAATAGCTCATTTAAACCTGACAACAATTGTATCATAAAGGAAGAGCTGCAAATTATTTTTAGGTTAAAAATGAGAAAATTGAAATTAGTGAGTTTAAATAATTTTCCCAAGGCTCTTATCATCAGTGGTAGCATAAGTCTAGCTTTCTGGAGAATTTCTCATGATTCATAAACTTTTATATTATTTATTATTATAAATAACATTATACTGAACCTTTCATTATAATTCATTTTAATCAAGAATTAAAATATTTTGTTGAAGTATTATACATACAGAAATTCTATAAAGCTTATGTACAATAAATAAAATGAACTCATATGTCCCCATAGCTAAACTTTAGAAAAATAAGATCATATATACTTTTGAAACTCCCTGCGTGATACTCTAATTGCATTCCCTTAATTTCCCTAACAAATATCTTGACTTTGAGTTTATTCTTATTTTTAATTATATTTTACCATTTGTTTAGTGTTACTATTTTCCGAGTTTATATGAAAAGATTTATGCTGTGTGTATTCTTCTGTAACTTGTTTTTTATGCAAGTATAAGCCTTTGAGATTCATCCATGTTAATGTTTCACTGCAGTATAGTTTTCTTTGAAATACCATTATTTGTGTTTATCTCTTTTTATCATAAATATGTATTGCAGTTGTTTTCAGTTTGAGATTTAAAAATATTTGTTTGCTTGTTTGCTTTTCTGTCATGAACTATGAAAATTCTTATCACGTAGTGGAGTACACAGGTACAAGAGCTTCTACTAGGATTTTTAGAGCATCATTTGAAGAATATGCTCAGAGTTGTCTCTAAAGACCATAGAAAGTAACAGCAACATTTATAAATGTGATAAAATAAATTCTTAGATTATATGAACAGCTACTAGACAAAAGAGTTGTGACAAAGAGATACATTAATGTTCAAACAAGTATCTCGCCTGACTTTTCTGCACTTGTCAGTGATGCTTGGTGTATAATGAAAAATGAATGTGACACACTGATAGATAGTGTGTATATATTAATGCATGTGTGCATGTCCTTCTTTACTAGTATTTATACTTCTTTATCTCTTCTTCTTGATGAAGACCCTACAGTGTTTTCACGTAATTTTTTAGTATGCCGAATTGTTTGGAATAAAACCTGCATTCCAGATTTTACTTTCGATAACAAAATATGAGCAAAAGTCTTTTTTCCCAAAAGCAAAGTACATTTTTGGTTAATTTTAAAAAAATGGAATGATAAGGAGCTAATCTGTCAATGCCATAAAAATAGAGGCTTGTAGCTATTTCTGTCATGGAAGAGTAATGATCAATATAAACTCATCCCACTTGAGAAATAAATAATTTTTTATTTTATTTTTTCCAATGGAATCTCTGATCCACCAACACATACATATTTCTTGGTCCACATGATTTCTATAATTGGAACAAAAGATCTAAATATATTTTATTTAAAGAATTATTATTACTATGGTGGGTTTTGGTATTGTAATATTCTAGCACCCATAGCACTTTTCAACAGATCGGTCTATGAAATAAATTATAAATATGCATAAAATGGCCTCTAACAAAATAATGCAGCAAACTCATGACAGCTAGCCCTCTGAGTGTTATCAAAATACAAGACTTATATTATGAGATGTACAAGGACACTGTAATCTCATGAAGTAGGAAAATTATGAATTACTACAAATATGTATTATCTGTAATATTTCTTTTTCAAAAAGATATTTAAATATTTATGCATTCTGATTTTTTAAAAGAGTACAAACATGACAAGAACATTTGTCATTGTTGTTTGAACACTTTAGTGAAGGTTCTATTGGAACAACGTTTTATCTGTCTTTCTTTCCAAAGAAAGGTAATTTATAACATATAAATAATTTGTGCCATATTATGGGAATTTTTAGTAATTCTTATGTATAGAGAATTGTGTATGAGATCTAATTCTTAACTCCAAAGAACTTTCAACGAGGTGGAAAAATGTGTCAGGTACACATAGAACACATTAAAACATAACGCATAATAAAACTAATAGATGAAATACATTCCTCTGGAGTGATTTTTTTAAAAAACTTGAAATACAAAATGCTTACATTTCAAAACCACCAGGTAGAAAGATAGAAAGATTTACCAGGGTAAGCTTCTCAAACAGCATGCAAATTACTTGTTACTGCACATAAATTTTCCTCCCCTTCGTTAATTTTATTCCTAGTCAGAGGATGAGATGTGGAAATCCTACAGAAAGATACCTTTAGAGATGTAGAAGATCTCGAGCTTCCCAGATAAAAGGAAGGCCACCAAAACTTGCTGGAAGTCATTATTTATCTATAGTTAAACTATGCCACTGATTTTTGAAGTAGGTAAATAATAAGCTTACTATTTTTTAAACAACTCCCATCTAAAGTAATCGAGGTAGTGTTGTGGAATAAGAACTGGATTAGGAGGCAAAAAGCAAACACTTTATTCCTTGAATTTGTACTCATGACTGGCTCTATGAAAAATGTATCTTTCTTGCTTTGTCAATTAAATTGGAATTAAAATATCTACCTAATATGGTAGTTATAAATGTTAAGGAAAGATTTGTAAGTACAAATGCTTTATATAATGCCTGAAACAAAATGTATACTCAATAACAAACAATATATAATTATCATGTTTGAAGAATCTTTAATAAATATTTATTTCCTTTGGCCCAAAAAGTTTACTTCTGGGGATATTTTCTAAGAATATAATCCTAAAAGCCGAAACAATTTTAAATACAAAGATGTTTACTGAAGCCTTATATCTATTAACAAAATTTTAGAAACAACCACAAGGCCCAAAAATAGAGAAATTATATTGTAAACTCTAGTGCATTCATTTGCTGTACTATTATACAGTCTTTAAAAATGATGTTTACAAGATACTTATTACTATTAGAATATTAATTTATAGCATATTAAGAAAGAGCAGTATCAAAAGCTGGATATATAATATAACTATAAATATATGAACCAAATAAGGATTATGTTCTGAAAAAAATGCTAGGGATGAACACCCCAAAGTATAGCAGAAATTGCTTTTGTGCGACGAGGCTATGGATCATTTTTATTTTTCTTCCACATGTCTGTATTTTCCAAATGCTCTGTTCCAGTTATTAAGTAGTTATATAATGAAAGAAGAAATGTTGTCATTATAATGAAAGAAGAAATAATAAAAGATAAAATGTGTTTTATCTTCCGAAAAAACCGACATGTTTCTTGAGGGCAAGAACTGTGTAATTTACTCCTTTGAATCACAACATGTTGTTATGTCTAAATTAAGTGCCCACTAAAAATTTTCCAAGTGGCCAATGACTGATAGCTTTTTCCTTCTCAATTCAAGTACTTTCTAGGACATCAAAAGGGGGAAAAAAATGTGACTGAATCTGCTTTGTTTCTAAATCTCATCCAAAAGAGTTTATAAATGTACCAAAATATGAGGCTAAAAATGAGGCTGTTATAAACTGTTTTGAAAGAGAAATGTTAAAAAAGAGTCAGTTTTTTTTCCATTTTTAATTCTTTAATGTCACCACATATTTGACCTCATTTACCCCATCTACCCCCCTCCCCCATAAAAGAGTCAGTTTGCTAAAGCTGTGTAATATGACATGTGCAAGATTTGGCACCAACTCATACTCTGATAGCACCAGACTCCCAAGAGGAAACGATTTTTTGTCTTTTCCTCACTCAAAAAAATAAATATCATCTCCTACAGAGGAACTAAAAGATGAGGCAAAAAAGAGTTGGTTGAGTATGTTGACTGCAAACGCTGTCCAACATCATGGTTGATAGCAATACATGGTCTCAGAGCCTCCTATATTCCATCCCATCTGCGAAAATGGCACCATGCCTAACTGCCAGATGGTGTACTGACTACACAGGGACAGAGGCGCCTAAAAGATGGCTTTAGTAGACATTGTTAATAACACTCCCTTAGGCCTCCTGCCTCGATAACAACTTATCCATGTTGGCGGCCCTGTCATATCTCACACTGCTTTCATAATTCCTAGAAATAAGTGGATTCAAGTACTTACTAAGTCACTTCCTTGAGTTGCTTAGTGGTTTCTGGCCTTACAAAAGCTGGGGAAAAAATACCAAAGTGGTGGAAGGAAAGGCTGAAAGTACCCAAACACTTGAAATGGCCAACACCTACAGCTTGTGCTGAGGGCCGTTAGGATCATATGATGTGTCAAACTTTATTATGTAAGGGTGGAATGTGTAGATGCTGCTTGTGAAATTTAACCAGTCTCAATAACAGAGTAGCTCTGTTACATGGAAGAACCAGTTTATAAAGTCCGCTCAACATAAAGAAAAAGGGTAGCTCTAGTGATTTAAAAATAAATAAATAAATAAAATAAAAACAAGCTTCTTTCTCATGTTGTCAATGGAATAAAATAGAATTCCAAAATGCATTTATTAATGGCTTAAATATTTCTTAAAACTATTGTAGTAAATAAACAGGAATGGGCATATCAAAGGATAATTTTCAAAAAATTAAAGACAAGTTTTTTATACAAAAGATGTATCACTGATGATTATTCACTCATTAATTATGTAACCAGTATGATGGTAAAGCTGGTTCAAAAAATATTTGAGGAACTAGTTGCACAGACATTTAAAAACATGAAAATTAGTTGTCTAGGTAAGATACAAAGCTCATTCAGGTCCAATAGGACAATAAGATCACAATCTTTGGGGAGATCTTTTCTATAGAAAAAAAGAATCTCTAAGTAACATTTAAGTTCAAAGCTATATTCTCCAGGAGGATCAGATAATCAAAGGATGAACCTGTTAACAAAATGTTCCATTTCTAAGTATGTCATTGAAAAAAAATATCTTGTATTCTCTTTTGTCTTATTTCCACGTTTAGGATAATTTTTCTTAACTCCTATGACCATATCAGGATAGAATCATAGTAATTTCATTTAGCTACAATAGAGATGATGTGGGTTCCTACTCTTCTGGGTTGTAGTCAATTTGTTTTTATAGGCAGTTAACCTCTTTTCCTATAGTGGTACTCATCCCCTGATAGTCACATCACCAAGGAATTCACTTGTATTTCATTCTGAATCTTTTTACTCTAGCATCTTCAATGACTTATGCTTATCTCAAATGTTTAGTTAGCCTCATTACACATATTCTACCAAGGTAGTATAAATATTTTCTTTATATAATTTGTATAAAACAAAATATTTCAACATAAAATAAAATAGATATTTGCTGACTCATTCAGATCATACATTCCTCTTTGATCAAATGGGTTTGAAGGAGCCTTAAGCTCTGTAGTTGTTAAATAAAATTTGAGCCTATTAAATATCTTCTCTCCACATTCTCAAATGTGTGTGTGTATGCACACACACATATATATACCCACACACACACACACACATATATATGATACACACAAATACAAAAATACACATATAAACACACACATATATATGTATATGTGTATGTATATAGTGTAGTATATTTATTTAGACACTAATTCTAAGATTCTGGCTTTTCAAGTTTATGTGAGTTCAATCATTCATTTATTCCACCTTATGTGCAGGGAAAACATTCCAAGACCTCTAGTGGATGCCCGAAAACATGAATAGTACGGAACCCTACATATACTATGTTTTTCTCTATAAATACATAACAATGATAACGTTTAATTTATAAATCAGGCACAGTAAGAGATTCATAAAAATAATAATGAAATTGAACTACTGTAACAATATTCTATAATAAAAATTGTGAACGTGGCCTCTTTCTTTCTCTTTAGTAATTTTTATGTTTTTCTGTCCAAACCTATTCCTAAATCTGTGTAACTATCCTTTACTTGCAGTAAATGGCTTAGTGTCACTCATTTCAAGGGATCCCTTGCTGAAGTCTTCATATAAGCTTAATGCTTGCTCGTGCAACCCATTGCCAATTAGAACATGTTTTCTGTTCATGTCTTCTACTCACAAATTTAATGCTCACCCATCTTAACTAAGCATTTATCACTCACTGTGACCATAACTTTTACAGTCAAAGTGCTATTGCAAAACTAGCATGAATTTCTTTTTCCTTCCAAACAATTTCACGAATAGAAGATTTGTTCTTAGCAACCTCAGCATACAATTTTTTTCTTTCTTAATTAACTTGAGAACTTTCACCTTTTTACTTAAAGGAAGCACTTCGAGTCTTCTCTTTGGCATATCTAATTGCCAACATGATTACTCTTGTACTTCGTGGCCTTTATTAAGTAAAATAAGGGTTACTTATTAACCCTTATTTGGGACAAGCACTGTGATTCTACAATGGGCAATCCAATAATGAAGAAACCTACTAGGTGAGTAATAGGAGGGTAGTGTATACAATGTGGATACACTGGACAAAGGAATGATTCACGTCCTGGGCGGGATGGAGAGAGATAGTGAGAGATTTCATCATACTACTTAGGAGAGCAATTACTTAAAACTTATCCATTGTTTATTTCTGGAATTTTGCATGTAATATATTCAGACTGCGGTTGACTGCATGTAAATGAAACTTTGAAAATAAAAACCACAGATAAAGGGAACTACTGTAATATTCTTTTCATACTAGATTTTGGGCTCAGTGCTGGAAATATAATTTTTAAAATAAGAGTAGACATCAAGCCTCCCTCATGGAGCTTATAAACATTGAAAGACATTCGAAATAAATGTATCTGTTTATCTATCTATCTATAATATGAAAAAAATTACAGGGTGCTATGAAAATGCAAATCAGGGAAAATAACCTATTCAACACCAGGAAAGTTTTTCCTGAGGCAATGACAAGAAAGCTAAGAAACAAAAAATAAGTAAGATTTATTCAGGATCTCATGGGCATAATTGAAATAACATTGGAAATAATTAGATAAGGTTCTTATATCAGAAACCAAAGGCTCTGTCTTCCATCGTATTCAAGAGGACAGTAATGCCTGTGTATCTTTGTTTTCTGTTGTTAGTGATGGAAACTCAGCTCAAACTTATTTAAGAAAGAGAAGAATTTATTGCCTCATATAATAGAACATGGTTTCAGATATGACTTATTCTAAGGATCAAATAATTTCCCTCTTTCTTAATTTTAATGCATTGCCTATTTGGTATTGGCTCTATTATCTAACCCCATATAGTTGCAAGACAGTAGCTTATAGCCCCTAGAGCACTGTTCTTCTAGGTCTGGATTCAGCAAAAATGACCTACCACTGTCATTAGATCTAAGATTCAAATCTGACTAGCTCAGTTCACTTATCCATTCCTGAAATAGTATCATGAAATACCAAAAAATAAAAAAGTATATAATATTAATGCTTAACCACATCTCTAAAATGCTATTAATCTTACCTTTTTTTTTGTATAACTGCATATTTTGCTTCTTTAAATGACAATTCTGTAATATTTTCTACAGAGATAATAGAAAGCTAATTCAATGTTTTCTCTAACATGGCTGATACTTCTTTATAATTTATAGATTTAAAATGTATCTTTGCTATGTGATTTATTAGTAATATTATGTTATTTTTTAGTATTGTTGTCAAATATATAGAAAATTCTTAAGGTTATATCTACCTCATTTACTATCAATTCCCCAATCCCATTCTGATAGCTTTCTGTTGTTTTAACCTGGGTTTCTTTGAACACAGAGCCTGAGTTAAAGTCTTGTCTGTAGGTATTTCAGTTAGCAAGTGATATCGGAGGGCAAAAGTAAAAAAAAAGAAGAGTAAAAGGGAAAGAACAGTAGAGTAATTGTATTGGACAGCACTGCAAGGGGCCATTCAGATCCTTTAGGGAGCATTATTAGACGAGTCTCTGAATTGTCCTTTGAGAGAAGAAAGGGGAGCACATTTACACTTTGGGTTCCATCTTCCACCGGTCAAGGGTGATCCTTGGGCATTACCATCACATTGTTCAAGGTGTTATAACATGCCTGAGTGCCCACAGGTATCTCATATCACTGTGTTGGAAAAGCCCCGGGGCAGGAAGTGATAGATTAGTGCATTATGTAGGTCCAAGATATATTTTGTTAGGTTTTACCTTCGCAAAGCTGATCAAAGCAGGTGCAGAACTGGTTGGGGCAACAATGGCTAGAGGCAAAGTAGAGTGAGAGCATTCTAAGGAATCACACAATCTCATTTATTTTGAGGGAAAAATTACTTAGCTTAAAATTTATAAAATTTCCAGTTCGGGGGTTATGAAAAGGCAGACAATGTGCATATATGTTTATATTTATATATAGATTGATTCCAAGAATACTTTTCATTCACTAAAAGCAATCTTATAAAATGTTTTTCCCATATTTCTTTGATGTATTTCTGTATTATTGCTTTTTTTCACATGTGAGAAAAGTTAGACCCTATCTGACTTCACATAAGATCATCTTAAATAAATCATTAAATGGTAAATACACAAATAAAGACTTTCAGGAAAAAAAATTATAAATACAATTTAGCTAGCTATTTCCATGTCTGTATTTTTATTGATCTCCTGACAGCAATATTCCATTGAAAATTCCAATTGTCTAAATTGAAAATGTTCATGCAATACTCTAAACACTTTTCTTTTGTGTGTTTCTTCTAAGTCTTCTAAATGTAAAATAAAAGAAAATGTAATCATTCCCACTGGGTTAAGGTTTTTCTTAAACCTAAATGGACAATAAATTCCTAGTCAGAGAAGATGATTTCCTGTCCTTGACTTATTTCTCAGCTGTTATAATCATTTGTAAAACAGATTAAGAAACACCTCTGACATTCTCCTGTGGCTTTGAGATTGCTATGTAGCTATTCATCCTCCCTACAGAAATTGAATGAATGAATTACTAGCATTTGATAAAAAAAAAAAAAAAAATCCTCACATGAAAGAAAGCTGGGAAATAGTTAAAGAGAGCAGCAGACTATAATCTAGTTAGTAAATAATAATGCAAACCACAGCTCAATGGAAGTGAAAAAGAGAACAAATAGGTTGGCCTGATGAGATTTCATAAACTTTTTGGCATCAAACAGCTGGGAAAATTACCTTGCCTATTCATATCAGCTAAAAAATTTCCTATTAAGAAAAGCATAAAAAAAAAAAAACAACTAGAAACTTTCTGTAGGGAGTTCTAATAGGTTTATTTGTTGTGCAATTTTTGTTTCACCCTGCTTTTGTATAAGTGTTAATTATTTTAGGACACCAGGGGACCAGGTAAGTTTACCTAATTTACCTTTGTAAGTTTTTATGTACAAAGTAGGTATGAAACCAAGCCCTTCTTAGAAACCATAGATATTTTTCTGAATTTCTCCAGGAATATAAGTTGATACATTTGTTCTTTCAAAAAATATTTTAATTGAACAAGTAATTCATGTTAATTTGAAAAATTGGGGGAAAAAAACACCAGAAAAAATACTCTTTGCCTATATACTTACCACCCAGAGAGAACCTCTTGACATTTTGATAATCTTCCAAATAGCTGTAATGCTTTTACATCCACATAAAACTTATAAACACAACACACACTCATATATATATACATGAAAATCCCCAAATAGATAATATTGTAGCTACTGTTCTATACTTTGCTTATATGCTCCAAAAATCTTTTTTTTTTATCAATAGAAAACCTATACATTTACTATGTTACCTTGCCATTTGAAACAACATGGATGGACTTGGGAGACATTATATTAAGTGAAATAAGTCAGATAAAGACAAATACTGTCTGATCTCACTTGTATGTGACATCTAAAAAATAATAAAATAAAAAACAATAAACAATCTTATACAAAAAGAGATCAGATTTGTGGTTACCGGAGCTGAGGGATGGGGAAATTGAATGAAGATGGTGAAAAAGTACAAATTTCCAGTTGTAAGATAAAAAAGTACTAGGAATGTCATGCACAACATGATGAGTACACTTAATATCGTGTGGTATATTTGAAGTTGTTGAGAGAGTAGATTCTAAGAGTTCTCATTTAAAAACAAACAAACAAGCAAATAAAAATGTTATTTAAAACCTACATGGGATGATGGTGTTAACTAACCATATTGTGGTAATCATTTCACAATATATGTAAGTTAGGTCATTATGCCATACACTTTAAACTTCTAAGTGCTGTATGTCAATTATCTCAATAAAACTGAAAGGAATTCATTTTGATAAAGTGATGAATTAAGAATATTAACAAAAACATCAATTTACTTGACTTTTAAATGTGAAGACTTGTATAAAAATGTATAATCATGTGCAGGTTAGTACATAATAAACACATTCTAAGGCAAACGTTCCACAGAGATTATTATTATGTTCTTCAAAATATAAACTTTTATCCCTAAAAACCAACCAACAAACAAAAAAAAAGCATCTTGTTGCCTATAATTTGAGAATTGTGAGAACTATTTCTTTGAATACTTTTTTTACTTTTCAGGAAACTCTTCTATTCTTCCTATAATTTACATTGGCATTACCTTTTATTTATATTCTTTCTTTAGTTTTAACAAATATTTGCTATGTTTCCTGTGATTTCCTTAAACTAGACAGGGTTAGCAGTAAAAATGGTGTATCAGTAAGGCTTCTCTAGTGCTCATGAAGAATTTCTACTGAGGCATCTCCTTGTTCTTCAGTCTTGACCCAAAATTCTGTCATTCTATTCTATGCTTTTAGTTACTATGACTCTTTAAGGAAAGCATGCAGCCCAATCCAAGACCTTTAAAGTACATGTCATTTCTTAGCATTCCAGTTTTAGTCTCTGTAGTGTCACTGATCAGACAGATATAGTAAAAAATCTATGATTTAGAGTTTGCTATTTTTTTCATTGAAACCGAATGCCTTTTATTTAGTTTTTTTCTTTTTCTAGTTTTTAAGTGAGAGAGAGGAGTTGTGGAAGAACTGCTGGTTATTCATCAATCCATGTTTTCTTCCCAGGAGGACAGCTAGATGACATTTATCATATTCCCTTGCATTTAAATGTGGTCATGCAACTGAGTCTTAGACAGTAAGATGTCAGTGAAAGTGAGAGTCACCACTTCCAGAACTAGCCTAGAAAACCTCCTACATATCATCCTCCGTGCTCTTTCTAATTCTGCAGCAATGTGAGAAGTTGTGTTTTAAAGACAGTGAAGCCAAATGATGGAAGGAAACTGGATCCCTGTATCATTCTTGACATGGAAGCCACCCACCAATCAGAAACATCCATTTTGTTTATGTGACTCTGAAGCACATTTCTATTCTGTTAAACCACTGAGGAATTGTAGTTTATCTAGCAGCTAGCATTACCTTAATAACACAGGACTAGAATAAAAGTGAGGAAGAAAAAAAACTTTCAGAATTATTAAGAACCAGACAAAATCTTTTAAGAAAATCTAATTTTTGAGAAACAAGAAGATACAAGCCAAAGATCACAATCTCAAAAGCATGCAGATTCTAGGCAGATAATGTAACAGAGTAACAACAGGCAGAATAGGTGGAAATATTGATTACCACACACATAATAAAGATTTCTATGCTTTAATTAAACTATCCTATATAAACATACAAGATAATTCAACCATGGATTTTAAGATTATGTTTCAAATTAAATTTTTTTAAAATTGAAATTGAAAGTAGACTTATTACCGAATTTTTCTTTTTTCATTGTCATTGCATTGATTTTTACCTGGAAATCACATCAAAATATTCATTCAGATCTTATATTCAAGTTATGATATGTAGTAAATAATTCATCCTTAAAAATGTTAACTGAGAATAATGTTTATTTTATTCTGTTTCATAATGTAAAACAGCTGTTCACAAAGATATATACTTTGAACATGGAAAGAAGCCATGAATGGTCCTTTTTATGTTTAGAGTATTTCAGAAACCTGGTGTTCTGACAGTTTCAGATTCAGTTTTTAGTACCATTTTGCCCTTCAGTTCAGCAATTTCCTGGTGTATTTCTTCATTTATACCATCAGCATTGACTGAGAAAGAAACTAATCAATTTTACTTCATTTTCATAAGATCTGCATATATAACTTTCTTTGAAATTCAATTTTCTTCTTCACAATGTTGGAAATGTAATCCAGCAAATTATTTTCATTTCTTGAAATTGATTTTGGCATAGAAAAATGGGCCAGATTTTTCTCTGCCAAATGAACTTCCCAAAGACAAGTGTGGTGGGCAAAATGGTGGCTCCAAAGATATCATGTCTGAATCTCTGGAAACTGTAAATATTTACCCTATTTGGGGGTAAAAAATATCTTTGCAGTTATAATTAAGTTAAGAGTCTTGATGGCGAAATTATTTTAGATTATCTGGGTGAACCCTAAATGCCATCACAAATGTCCTTACGAGAGATACAGAGAGAGACTAAATGCACAGAAGAGGAGGAGGCACTGTGACCGTGGAGGCAGAGACTGGAGTGATGCAGCTACAAACTAAAGACTGCCAATAGCCACCAGCAGCTGGAAGAGGTAAAGAACAGATTCTTAACTTCAGCTTCCTGAGAAAACATACCTTTGCTGACACTTTGGTTTTAGCCCAATAAAACCGATTTTAGAATTCTGACCTCCAGAACTACCAGAGAATAAATTTCTTTTTTAAGTCACCAAGTTTGTGGTAATTTGTTTCAGCAGCCATAGGAAACTAATACAACATACTTTCACTAGACAAGAATGAGAACATCAAATTATAAACATTCCCTTGCATGAAAATAGTCATAAATTTTTATTAGGTTATTATTTAAACCTGCAAAGAAAGTTTTGATCTATTCTTCTATTGAGGAATAGAGCCAGGAATTTTCTTCAGAAGACATAAGCAAGTTATTTTATTCATTATAACCTAGCTTCAGTGTAGTACAGCAATCTACTATATTGTGCATCCAGTTCAAAGATGAGTCCAGATACAGGAATGATTTCAGTTTATAGTGTCATTTACTGTATTCGTTATGTATTCTATTTTCAACTTTTTAGTACAAATAATGCTAACTATGCCAATAAATACTACAATTTTTAAATTGAAGTTTCTTGTTCTTTCCAAGTATGTAACTTTGGGTATAAGTTTTCTAAGAAGTTTGATGTCAACTTCAGCCATTTCAGGAATATTCTTGTAGATAAGCTTATTGATTTTGTTAAAACAACATTAAATTATTCAACACAAAAAAAATGAGTTATTTTCTGAAATTTTGTCTATCCTAGTCTAATGTTCACAATTTTTTGGTCATATCAAAATTTTCATCAAGACTATTGAGGAAGCTAATTTAGTGGTATTTTTTAATCTGTTTTCACCAGAAAATACTCAAAATAATTCACATTTTTTCCTTTAATTTTTTTTTCTGTAATTCCTAAACCATAGCTTAAACATTCTAAGCAATAGTGTTTCACTTCTATTTACAAATGTGAATGCTTGCTCCTGTTTGGGAAACATAATTCTTACTGTGTTCGATAGAATTTTTTTTTAATAAGCATGCCATTGTGAAAAGCTTTTAGTTTGGGGGTAATTTTATCATTCACAACATTCCAGATATAAACCTTGTGACACATTGAAACATTGATACCATTTTTTTAGTTAATTATTTTTACTTCATTAAAATTTTAATTGGATTTTTTTTTCTAATTTTCTCCCTAGTTCTCTTTATGGTTTGTTTTATAAAAATGATTTAAGTTATACTTTTCTGGCACAAATAGTTCTTTTTTGCATATGATACATAAAGGCACATTTTTCACGTTCACAGAAAAAAAACATACACATATATCTATTTATAAGAGTATATGTTCTTATAGATGGTTCCTGTCTTCCTGACTAATGGATTCTCAGGACTGAGTTGCTAGATTAAAGTATATGTGTATTTTATTTTGATAGATGGAGCCAGGAACCTTCTAACTCTGTTTAACAATCCACATTTTCACAATCAACTGTTGAAAACACCTTTTCTTAACATCTTCAGTAACAATAGGTATCTTAACTCTTGAAAATTGTTACCAGTATAACAGATGCAAAACTATAGCTAGTTATTTTAATTTGCATTGTCCAAGATACTCCGGGTTGGAGAATCTTGTATATGTTCTTTCATTTATTTAAGAAATATATATTGAGCGTCTACTATATCTTTATGTACTGTTCTACAACAGGAATACATGAGCGGACAAAACAGGCAAAAAATGTATCCTTGCTCTTGTCAAGTTTACATTCTACTGTTTACATTCTAGCTATCTCAATAGCATACGTAAGCACTTATGCTAAATGCCTAGTCACATTATTTACCCACTTTTTATTAGCTTGCACAACATTTTCCAGTTAATTGTTAAAAGTTTTTACATATTATTTATTTACATAAATCTTTAATTTGCTATCTATGCTACAATTTTTTTGGCTAAACTTACTATTTTCTATTGTCTTTATTTATGGCAATCTATTTCTCACAAAAATTTTAGATTATTATATAGTTAAAATACCTAGAGATATTGTTATAGTTTCCCAAAGCCCTAACTTGGTTGAGAAGTTTTCCCCAAATTCTAATTTGTCATGTAGTCACCTACATTTTGTTGAATTTTTTAAATAGATTTTTTTATAACCCTTTCAAACAAAAAAAAGACAATCATTAAAAATAAACATACACACCCTTACTTTCTCTTATGCAATTGAAAGATCTCTTGTTATGTGTTACTTCTAATATATACTGGGATGTCATGTTATTCCTAATAAATAATCTATATCATGCACAAACAGCATCGTATTACTGTAATTTTATATTTTGATTTCACATTAATCAAATTCACCTACTCTTTCCATAATTTCTTAGTTATTTCAGGCAGTTATCTTTCCATTTGAACTGTAAGAACATTATTTTCAATTAAACAGTATTAAAATTCTAACTGACATTAAATTGATAGATTGATTTTATATTTACTTTGTTATACTATTGCAGTTTCTTTTCTAAAAATGAGACATACATTCTCATTTTTTCTGATCTTGTTTTATACATTTCATTAGGGTTTAACTGTTTTTTACATATAGGTCTTATTTTTTCTTGCTAAGCTTTTCCTATATATTTTAGAAATGTTGCCTGTTAAGTGGAATTTCCCCATTGCCATTTTAAGGGCTTATTGTTATTCAGCAGCCTAAGACTCTATGAGTATGTGGAACAAAGGAACTTACGTACTCTGCTGGAAGAAAAGTATATCGCCAAACAGTTTAATTTAGTCAATTATCCTTATTCACCGATTCTGTATTAGAGAATTTGCCTATTCACTAAAATGCATTTGTAACCCCAAATCAATATTAGTGGTACTTTTGCAGTCATTTGTGGACATACACAGAACTGTAAAAAATTTGAATTGCCCAATGTATATGCATTCTCAGCTGAGAGAGAATAAGGTGACACTCTGTCTTCTTGTTTCACAAGCAAGTGTCCTTTTTACAGTATACTTAATACCATGTTTTTCACAATTTTGTGCTCCCCATTGGGTGATTTTGCTGTTTAACGTGGCCCCCCAAGATAGTGCTGAAGCACTGCCTAGTGTTCCTAAATGCAAAAAAGGCTGTGATGGGCCTCACAGAAAAAGCATGTGTTAGCTAAGCTTGCTTCAGACATGAGTTATAGTGCTCTTGGCCATGAGTTCAATATTAATGAATCAACAGTATATATTAAATAAAGTGTCTTTAAACAGAAACACATGTAAAATAAGATTACGTATTAACTGGTTGATGAAACTGTTATGACCCCAGTCTCATGGAAAACTAACCCTGTATTTCCTCCAGGAAAAATGGTTCGATATTTGCTAATTCAGTGTTCACAGGGATTTATAGAACATAACTAACACAAATAACAAGAATTTACTGTATTTCCTCATCCCTATATACATTATCATTTCATTGGCAATCTGCAAGAGAAGCTAAACTTATCTGATATCCTATTTCCTTATTTATAACAAAACATCATTTTCCAAGGATAGTGTGTGCTTCTTTCCATTACTTTCTACAAAACCAGCACCTTATATTCTGAAAATTCACAGACATCCTGACATTTTTGAAGGCAAGGTAGGCACCTTTTATGAGGTGAGACAAGAAAGAAAAATCAAAGGAACAAAGGGCTTCACAGATAATAGGACAGTCACTACTCCCAGGACAGTCTTGGGCTCTGTGGTCTGATTCTGACCAGTGGGAAGGTGCTCTTATTTCTAATCCTTGGCTTCTTTTTCTTCTGCACCTCATTGGAGCTCAAACTCCTAGTACCCATTGCACCATTCTCTGTAAGACCATTCGACGACTCTGATTTCCATATTTGAAATCAAGGAGAATGACTTGGAAGGGGAGGTAGTGAGATTTTTGACTCATCAGTTGGAATCAGAACATAAAAACAAAAACCCATTGCCAACATAAAAATAATGATAGCAACTAACACATACTGAGTTTTTCCTATGTGCCCACTATTGTGTTAAACATTTATATGGACTATTTTATTTATTCTTCATATTAACTCTTAGAGGCAGGTACTGAGATTATTCAAATTTTAGATGGGAGAAAATTGAGGTTAAGTGAATGTTCAAGGTCAGATAACTAGGAAGTGGCAGGGCTTGGATTTGGTCAGTCTAATATCAAAGTGTTCTCTTAAACCACTCTAGTCTGCTTCCTCCCATGGGATACAAATTTCCAAATCAAACCTAAGAGTTGAAACTCTCTTAAAAGAAATACTCATCTGAGGCCTAGTGCAGCAGAGCTGAGCAAAGCATAAAAGAACAGAACTCAACTACTTTCTTGCTTCCTCATGTCACATGGGTGTGAATTTCTTTTTCTTTTTTGGCAGGTATCTAACTTAATGAACTTCTTTTATTATATAAACAGAGACTGGCATTATTTTCCTCATTTTCAGAAATCTATCAAGTGGGTGAAATTGAACCACATGTGTTTCATCAGGGGGAGTAACTTGGAGATGACTTGACATGCAGGCAAGGTGGGCCAGGGATGGGGAAAACTAGTGTTTTACTAAGATTACATTTGTTGGTCATAAACATGGGATCAGAGAAAGGTTCAAGCCTCCCACCAGTCACTTGATTTCTATTTTCCCTAATCTTAACTCCTTGGAGCATCTCAGTATTCGTGCTGGTCACATTTCTGCCCAGATTTACTATTCTTCTTCCTTTGGAGTTTTGGGACAGTCTCATACATATGCTTAGCAGAAACCTCCTAACTTACCTAACTTACCTAAACAAGATGATCGTAGAGATGGCCATTTTTGGGTCATCTTAGATGTCACCTAGAGAGCAGGACATCTTCTCAAGGTGGGGTGTTAAACACATCTGAGAGTGAACAAGTATGCTGTTGGTCTTACACAAAGGCATGGCCTATGAAGTAATTTGGAAGAAAACTATCAAGCTAAATATAATAAAATTAGCAATTGTTTTCAGTTGTTTAGGACATGGTTCTGTAACATGTGATTCTATGTACAAGTTCATGTTCTCTTATGATGTGTAATGTTACACATCTAGTACATACATACATGTACCATATCATCATGTAAGTTTATAGCAATATATTTACTAAAACCTCGTATTTGCAGGAACAAATGATTACTGACTTCTTTTTTCAACTAGATATTGAAAACAGGTGGGATAGGTTGATCACCAGATATTCGTCTCTTCTAGGTAAGGTATTATTAAGATAGTTATAAACCATTTTTTTAAAAAAAGTCTGCTAGATGAGAACAGTTGTAGCATGTTTGATGTTTTTGAGGATAAGATAAATAGAAAAGAGTCAATGAAAGACAAATGGAAACTGTACTTTACCAAGAAGGAAATACTCTGTAAAAGTACTTTTTGTCTGATTTGGCTTTTTGGTGGTGCTAGAACTTTGACTATACTAATTGGGGAGACTGCACCGTGGCCAGACTGGAAGAGTTCTATAAAACAGCATCTCTAGTGAATTTTTAACACAGGAATCTTCAAGAACATGATGAAGTGTTTGTTGAAAGGCGCTCAAGTCAAGTTATAAACTAAGAGCTGTTTGTGTTTTATGTGAGCTAGACAGAGACACATTGGCATCTCAGACAGTGATACTTTGGTTCTATTTCAAACATATATTTTAAAAATATTTGTTCAATATTTATTTAAAGTCAAAGCCTAAAGGCAGAGTAGGAAAGGAAAACCACTGGTGATAACTTCTTTGCTATCCATGCATTTATCTTTGGCTCTAAATTTATATATCTCATTTGCAAAACTAGAGAACACTCTTCAAGCATTTACTATTACTCAAGCATGCTCATAGGTGTGTCTCACCTACACACAAAAGCTCTGAGACTGTTATTCAAGAATTACTGCCAGTAATTACAGAAGTTTCTCTACAGTGAGTTACATTTCTAGAAATTTTGCTCACATACAAGTACCTGATCTTCTCTTGTGAGATCTATGACCAGCTCTCCACTTTATTACTCACTAAGGCAATCACAATCATCACGACGAAAAATACCATTCAGTACACCGGCGCTAACCAGCACGTGCTTCTCCGTGGATAAAGGGAGGGGACCGTGTGAGAACATCCATGTTCCATGTTACCTTGTTTCCCTAGTTCCTGATTCTCTTCTGTGAGATCTGCAGTTTTTTATTTCGTGTTTTCACATTTCAGTTCCCCAAGTGATAATATTTATATAATCCTTAATCTTTGCATCTGCAAGTGCTCAAAACTCACTTTAAGCACTCTCTTCTGGAAGACATCATTTCCTTCCATTATACTTATACAAAATATGGACTTTCTGGGTATTTTTGTTGACCTTTGGGAAAGTTTTGGTCATTCTACTTGATTTAGCAGATATTTTTCTTCTCTCCACTAGCCGCATTCTCTCTCTCTGTGCTGTTGATAGAAGGGCTGTTTGGAATCATCCCCCCTTTTTTTTTCTTGAAGTCAAGCTTATTCTGTGCCACTATATATTTTTAGTAAGCATCATTACACCCCACTAGCTAATTAATAGCACAATGATGCTACTATGTAATTATGTTACATCCAATGCTGTCTTGGTACATATAACCACATACCCATAAAAGGCTTTCCTAAGCCAACTTTCTGTGAACACAGTG
The DNA here is from genome assembly GCA_028627145.1 of Eidolon dupreanum. Classification (NCBI taxonomy): domain Eukaryota; kingdom Metazoa; phylum Chordata; class Mammalia; order Chiroptera; family Pteropodidae; genus Eidolon; species Eidolon dupreanum. Next base: position 107,676,520 of record CM053503.1, on the reverse strand, counting down.
ACAAAAAGCTTCAGCCTAGAGGAAGGTCAAGATTTTTTTTTTCTGATTTTGAGTGTAATTGCAACAGACACTCCTGAAACAGAAATTATGGGTTTTGAAATTTCTTCATATCGAGTTTCCTTTTCTATATATCATGCTCTCAGTGAATTCCCTTGGCTGTTAGAGAACTACATTGGTATCTCATTTTTATGAGAAGCATCTAAGGGCAAGTGACTGATTCCTTAAGCAGAAAAATGTAACTCTGAATTTGAGGTCTCAACAGACCATCCCTTGCAAAATTTAGGGAAGCTGAATTTGACCATACTTTAGTTCACAACCCCTACTGGGGAGTTATGATGGGTTGCAGATATCAGCTGAATCTTGGGAACGAACTTTTGGTCACTTCAGTAAATTTCTGAGACTTCTCCTTATTTTACAGAAGAGCTCAGCAAAGTAGCAAATTGTGTAAAATAATGTGTTCTGTAGACTCCAAAGCCACTAGGCTGGGAGCTATTATGGAATGAGAAAAAATAGAAGAAAAAAAAAAGGAAAGCGCAAGGACTCACATTTACTGAGCTTTTTCCCTATGTGTTAGACTTGAATGAAGTCTTTAATGATTACAGAAATCTTCTCCTCAATTAATTTGAAGTTCATTAAGGAAAATTGTTTAAGCCAAACTGATTCAAGTACTTTTAACCAATGAAGAAACTTTCCCCAACAAAACTATTATCTCAAACTTTGTGAACAACAATGGGTTAGCTATATCAAATTAATAGTTTTCTATGTAATTTAGGTGCTAATTTCAATTTCAGCTTCACTGTCAATCCCATCTGTTCTTGCTTCAGTCCTGAATTAATGAGGCAAGTTAGAACTAGAAAATGTCAGATCATCTGAGAGCATCATTCTTTCCTAAGGTCACATAAAATCAAAGAGGACTTTTGTCATAATTCAACAATCCATCCCATTTTATAGAGTCCTAACATGCTATAGCTAGAAGGTTTGTAAAATATCATCAAATCCAGATTGAAGGGTAAGAAAACTGAGGTCCAAAGAGGTAAAGTGATTCATCAAATTTTTGTTGCCATTGTTCCTTGTCTGTTGTTTCTAGCTTTACGAGGTCTAGATGTAACCTTTAATTCATCTGAATGCCACATTCTCCTACTCTTCACAGGCAGATTTAAGGACTCCCCACCTTTGAAATGCTCCTGCTGCAGTGAAGGATTTGAGTTGCTGCACTTCCTTTTCTTAACACTTACAGAGTCCATTTACTCAGCACTTGCTATGCGCCAGCCACTGTGTTATTATTTGTATATGCGTTACCACATTTAATCTACATATGGATAGGAAAACTGAGGCTTTGAGAGTTGGTTACTTGCCCAAAGTAGCATGGCCATTAAGGAATTCAGAGACTTGGGGACTGTGTTTTTAGCCACTGTGCTGTGTTGCCTGTGGATATGAACATCTCTGCTCTGCTCTCCTGGACTAGAAGTGTCAGCACTCGACTCTGAGCTCACAGCTCCACCTTCCTCCAGCATCCTCATTTTAATAGAGAGGTTCCTGCCAAAAGCATCTGACCCAGAATCCCCTCTAGAGGCCCAGGAGGTAGGATTCATTATTTCTTTTGACTTCCCTTCTGAATTTTGGCCCAGTAAATATGTCTCACTTCTCAGCAAGAATTCTGACTTGACATTTTTTGCCTGTCTGCCTTCCCAAACTCCACAGCCTGAAGGCTGGCACACTGCTGCCCTGACCAGGGTCCGGGCAGAGCTGCTGGCTGGGAGCATTCACTTATCGATGATGATTCAGGAAGCAAAGGAAGCACTGCAGGAAATGGGAACTCAGATGGACAGGAGCCAGCCCACCAGTACTGTGCATGTCAGACCAAAGAGCTCAGACCCCCAGGTGATGGGGAACAGCTGAAGATTTGTCACCAATGCAGTGATAGGCTTGAGTCTGTATGATTATCAGAAACAAAAAGTTCTCTCTAGGAGTACAGAGAAAAGTTGGAGGAAGATGAGACTAAATGACCTCTCTCCTGCTTTGTTTTTCTGAGTCTTTCACATTCTTCAGAGTAGAACTCAAGTTCTTTTTCTGAAGTCTCCTCTGCTACAGGGTCCACAGTGGTCTCTCCCTGCTCTGAACCCTTCAAACACCAAGGGCTCATGTGATTCATTTGTAAATTAACAATATGCTGCGGTGTGATGACTCATGCCTTTTTTTTTTTTACTACTTATATCATAGATGAGAATTTAAATGTAATAAATATTTGTATAATATAAAGTAGTTTAAAATTTTTATATTTATATTTGAGATATATATATATATTCATGTAACCATTACCACAATAAATATAGAATATTATCAAAAAGTTCTCTTATGCCTCTTTGAAATCAATCTCTCTTCACCCCTAGCCACAGGTAACAATTAATCTTATGTCTAACTTTAAAATTCTGTCTCTTTCACACAATTGGAATCATATATTATGAAGTCTTTTGTGTCTGGCTTCTTTGATTCATCCTAACACTTTTGAGATTTATCCATGTTATTTTATCTATCTATAATCCCTTCGCATTACTGAGTAATCTTTCATAGTGTAAATGAACCATAATTTTTTAATTCATTCACCAATTGATAACTATCTGAGTTCTTCTGAGGTTTTTCAAACTACTAATAAAGCTGCTATGAACATTTACATACTGGTCTATGCGTAATATGTTTTCCTTTCCTTTAGGTAAATACCTATAAGTGGGATTCCTGAACTACATGGTGTGAGTATATTTAACTTTATCAGAAACTGCCAAACTGTTTTCCAAGTAGTTGTACATTTTATAATCTCACCAGCCATATATGAGTGTTCCAGTTACTCTGCATCCTTGACAGCGCTTGGCAGTTCCAATCTAAGCAGATTTTAGCCAATCTAGCATGTGTGGAATAGCAACTCATTTTAGTTTTATTTCGTATTTCCTTAATGAATAATAATTTTAGAACTTTTCATAAGGTTATTGATATTCTTATATCTTCTGTGAAACCAAATCTTTTGCACATTTTAATTACATCACCTTCATATTATTGAGTTGTGAATTTTAAAAAATTTGTCTTGTACTAATATTATTAAACATGTCTTTGCAAATATTTTCTCCCTGTCTGGTGACTTGCCTTTTCAACTTTCTTTACAATGACTTTCAAAGAGCAGAAATTTTAATTTTAATAAAGTCCAATTTATATTTTTTCTTTAGTAGTTCATGCTTTTGTTGCTAAGAGGTGTTTGCCTAACCCAAGGTCACAAAGACTTTCTCCCTTGTTTTCTTCAGAAAGTTTTCTAGTTTTAGTTCTCATATTAAGGTCTATGATACATTTTTAGTCTATTTTTATGTATGTTATTAGGAAGAGGAGGGATTTATTATTTTGTATATAAATGTCATTATTCCAAGACCATTTTTTTGGAAAAACTATTATTCTTTTACTGATTGAATTACCCTGAAATTTCTGTCCCACATCAACTGGCTACATATTTTTTCTCTATTTCTGGACTTGTCATTCTGTTACATTGATCTATATGTCTCTTTATGCTAATATTATCTCACATTTATCTTTTATTTAATGCTTGGACTGTTTTGTTTCTTGTTTGCTTTGCTTTTTGCTGTTTTATTGTTGTTGTTTTAACACATTTCTGTGCAGAAAGGGGATAACACAGCAGGTCTGACACTGCTAGCCTTTAGAAAAACCTGCTTGCAAGGTTGGCCCTTGGCAGGCACCCGGGAATTTAGATTTCAAAATGTTCCCACAATTTCTAATTCATAAGAGTGATTCACCATGCCTAAACTATGTGAACAGTATCGTTACACCGAACACCTGATTTCCTTCTGGAAGTCTGGAATTTTGGTATGTGCTAGGCAAACAATCCCTACTTGACCAAGCCCTAGCGAAAATCTTGAGTACCGAGTCTCCAATGAGCTTTCCTGGTAGACACAGTCAATCTATGATGCGTAACAAAAGATAAAGTTTTAAAAGCTTACAGAATTTACCACAGAAATTTTCATCTAATGACCTATCTTAACTCAACAAATTTGAAAAAAAAAAAAAATTTGTTAAGAATAAATATTGATTTTAAGATGGAAATCACAAATTTGGCTCAAACACAATTTTTTAAGTTAAATGCAAGCGAATTTTGCATTCCAAATCTGCTGCACCAACTGGCACAGAATTTAGTTAAAAAATAGTTTTGAGTCTGAGTAGTAGTTCTATCCTGGATTTTCCTGGAAAGATTTCTCAGCATCTTCTATGCATTCCAAATTACTACAGATGTTCTTATTTACTTTTAAATTAGCAAATATTTTCTATCTTGTAGGATTTCATAAAAATGCTTAAATTTTTAAAAGAAATCTGTACATTAGGTAAGCATGGCTGCATTAAAAATAATTGGAATTAAGCTAAGTTTTTAACTGTTTGTACCTAAATATTAATATAAGTTCTAGTAGATATATTGAGTCTAAGCTACAGAACATTTTTATAAGGTCAGTAAAAGATGTGTTGCATTCAAAATTTATTTTTTCATGAAGCAGAAGGAAATTCCTTTTAGTGCACAGCTAATCAATATCTAGATTAGATAACTAGAAACATGAGTAAAATTGAAACTACATTTTTGAAAGCCAAGCTATTTTAAAGCTTCCCTTTATTAAATTATTTTATAGCACAGTTAAGTCATCACCTCGAAAAATTAAATCATCAATAATACTGTCTGCATTAGTTTTCCTGAAAAATACTCATTTTTTTTCCTTTAGTGTCAGCTTTTCCTTCTCTGTAAACTGCTCAGCTATAAATCCAGTGTGTTGAGGACTTTCGAGTTGTAAAATGATGAGTCTTTCTTACTTTTTCAAATAAATAAAATGATAACCACCTTGTCTAAGTCTTTAAAATTTTTCAATATATAGTTCTGAATCTGTATTTTGAGCACCCTACTTTCCCATTTGTAGACTCTATAAATAAGACACTAAGGCCTGTGCAGGATTTTTCAGTATCCAGGGTACCTGAGCTTTGGATGCCTAACAAATTAGGTCAAATGTTAGACTCTAGCAAGTCTGTGTACTAATGGTCCTGCTGAGAGGATTAAAATTCCAGCAGGGAGAAGATTGTTTCATTTCAGTTTTAAAGATTCTCCCTCCTATACCCTGTTTCATATGAATGAGGTGGTTGACACAGGAGCTCATCACACACATAAAATTGTCTTTTGGTAGATTATTCTCTACCTTAGGAATTGCAGAGAAAAAATATGACAGAAGGGAAGGATGATGATGCTGTTAACACAGAGGAACAAAGAAAGTATTTTGGCGTCATTGAGTAGCAGTTTCTTCATCAGGAAGTTCAGAGTTGACCTCAAAGGAAAGGTGGTTGTCTTCCTTTTAGGTTGGAACATCCTGACCAGGGTGAGATATACAAAAGAGTGCATCTACTGTGGCTGTTATGATATTGCTGTGGGTTTTAATGAATTAGTAGTGTGTAGTTTTATTAACTAAGATTGGGTTATTAGTTGTTTGGGGTTTGGGAGAGCAGCTTTTTCTTTTAAATCAAAATAGAAATAGTTTTATTTTTTTGGGATTATTAAAGCAATCCATACTTCTTATACAAAATCCTGTTTAAACAAAAGAACAAAATAAGTAAATAAGTAATCTCATTACCAAAAAATAAGCATTGATAACAGAAGCACTATAAATTTTTTTTCATTTTTTGTGCATGCACACGCATATTTAGAAATAGAACAGGACTGCGCATATGTTTAGAAAAAATAGCATAGGACTATACATATTTTTTCATTAAACTTAGTAATATAGTATGGCTTTATTTCTATATTAAATATATTTAATTTATATATAATACATTATAATTTATGTAACCCAATCTCCCAGTGATATGCACTTATTATTTCTAATTTTTAACTAAACAATGCCACAATGAACAATGTTTTGCATACTAGTTCCGTTATTTCTCTAGAAGAAATTTTTGGGAGTGGAATTCCTGGGTCAAATGGTATGCACATTTTCAAGACTATCGATAAATGTTGCCAAATTGTTTTTCAGAAAAGTTACGATTTTTATTCCCACCAGCAGTTTAGAAGAATGCTTATTTTTCTGTCTCCTCTCATTAGCTGGAAATGTCATTAGTTTTTCTTATTAATTTTAATCAGTGTCAATTTAATAGGGAAATTCAAATTTTAATTTCACTTTAATTTGCATTTTTCGATTATTGTTAAGATTGACTATCATTTCATATGTTCTTTCTTCTTTTATTGATTATTTCCTTTGCCTATTTTTTGCCTTTGGGTTTGTTCATTCTTATTAATTCATCAGGGTGCTATTTGTCAATGATATTAGCTTCTTGTGTTTCATATACATTACAACTATTTTTGAATTTGTTCTCTGTCTTTGACCTTGGCTTCTTCTTTAAAATACTATTTTGTAAGCTGTTTCTAAATTATTTCTGTATGAAGTGATAAATAAATAGATATGAACAAAATAGGTAAATAGCAGAATAGTCATTTGAATTCAGATATCTTTTTTTTTTCATTGTCCATGCCTTTATACTATATTTCCCCCAAGGTTTGATTGTCTTGAATTTGATTGTTTAGTACATGTTTCTCACAAATACAGAAACAATATTTAAAACTACATCCTCCATACTTCTCTGGAGTTCTAGATCATGATAAGTAATGTAATTTCTCTGCATATTCCAAGAGATCAAAACCAAATTGGCTGAAACCAAGGTACTTTAATCATCGTGCAGTGCAATCTCCTTTCTGCACTATAGTAAGGTGGAATTCTCAATTTCAGGGATTTCTCAGTCCAATTCACACATTTATATATCTGCCTTAGTTTTCATAGAGACAAAAAATACCTCTTGGAACTCAGTAGTTGCTCCTGTTCTTATCCATTCAACAAATATTTCCATAAAGCTTCTATTTTGTGATGATACTGTTAATATTTCCTGTATGTCATTCTACTAAGTGCTTTATGTTTATTACTCATCTAATCTTCACAACAACTCTAAGATGTAGGCGCTATTATGATCTTTCTTTTAAAGATGGGGACATTTTGAGTCACAGAGAGGTTAAGTAACTTGACCAAGATTGCACAGTTTTAAGTGGAGACCAGGTTATCCGGTTTCAGAGCCTATGCTATTTACCAACAGTCTTGGGTGCCTCCCAACACATTGTACCTGCACAGCATGCAGTTCTGGGTGTAGAATTAAATACATAGACATGTAGGGCCTCACCATATGGTTGGGGGAGACATACGAATGCCACACAGGCCTCTATACTGATTGCAGAGAAATAGTCCATCAGCCTAGAATTTGGAAACCATAGCATTTAGAAAGCTTCTTCAAGAGAGAAGGTGACAAAGAAAATTCATGGAAAAGTGTGAGATTTATGTTCAAAATGCAACTTTTTAATGCTGAAAATTCAACATATAAAATAAATTTACAAGTGTACCTTGTCTTTCCGAGTCTTTTAGCCTTATGGAGATACAGTTTCCTTTAATGCCCCCAAAGAAAATGGTTCAGGCCCTTATCTCACATGTTATGAGAAAGCTAGGGCCTCAACATTTCTTAACAATTTCTGAAGCTCTATATTCTTCTAATTACCACTTGTTCCAAATTTCTCCTCCCGACTTGGGTGCTACAACTGCTGTCCTTGTTTCACTGTGTCTCTTGTCCTTCCATTAACCTTTCTCAAAGAATCCATAGACAAGCCTATTCACTATACATAATCACCCTTTACTGAAGGCCGAGTATAAGTAAGGGGAAAGAAAGGAAGCTTAAAATTTATTTTAGACATTATGGTCCTAATTAATATTCCACAGCTACAACAGCTTAGAATTTCTCTTGGGCCATCTGTCTCCTTAGGTTCCAACTTCTGCCAAAGTATAGATCTTCTCGTCTCTACAGAAGCTCTTCTCTTATCTCTTCTCCTTTTCCTGGCACCCCATACCTAAGTGGCCAGCATTTAATGCCCAAGTTCCTGTTACCTTATACTCAGAAGAAAGTTGGCGCTCTTTTCTTGTTCCATGCTATCTCTAGCAGAACATGTTAGGCATAGTGGTGGGAAGAGTGCTTATCTTACAACCACCAAGAAATTTTCCCAATCCAAAGTTAGTTCCCTTCCTAAAAATTCCATCTTTCTGAAATGACTGCCTTAAAATATAGCCATTTCTAAAAATAATCAGTTTTGAAAAGATAGTATTTAAATTATTGGAATAACTTTTTTCATCAAAATTTATTTAACAAATTAATATTTTCACTGTCCTCAGCTGTTTATAGACCATTATGTAAATGAAGCTAAAAGAAAAGAGACTCAGTCACCTTGCATTAGGATATCAATCTGGGAGGAAGATGAAGACTCTAGCAAGTCATTCAATGAAAGAATAAGATTCTGCAAGTCATTCCTCTGTTGATGCCTCTGACAAATGTCTATAAACTGGTGCTTTGGAGCTCAGGTAATATTTTATCAAATAAAATATCTGGATCCACACACTTAAGTAACTTGAAATTCTGAAGTCTCCTGAACCCACTGGGTCTACAGAAGTGGCTCACTTCCCCCTTTTCAAAGCTAGTACTGTCCCCTTGGGCTGAAGACAATACAAAGGCATCTTCCCAGCAAGATAACACATTCTACCTTCCCCCCAAATTAGGATTTACCCACTCTTCCTCTTCTTGTCTGATAACTCGGGTCATGAGAAAATATAGCCAAGCTGGGGACATGCTGGGCCCATTAAGGGAGAAAATGAACAATTTGTTGAAGGAGCTGCTGGACCTAGTAAATATGTGCTAGTAGGAACTAGAAGAGTCTGTATGGGACTGGATCCTGAAGGTTTTGGGTTAATGCGAGGGGAAGAGTGCAGAATGTAGTTGTGTAAGGGAGAGTTTATCATTAAGGGAACACTTTCCTGTACTGTGGATTTTAATATCTTAGCAAAGACCACAGAAAATCAGGATGACATACTACTAGAATAGTTCTCAGAAGCTTGGAGAAAGTGATAGCTCACACTAAGTAAAGTAGGAACAACAGAGCTGCTATTGCAGATGGTAGAACAAATGGAGGAAATGGCTCAGACAAATGGGAATAGTCAGTGGATATTTTGTGTAAGGCCTGAAAACCAATCAGCTGTCCATATTTCATCCGAGGTCCTGGAGGTACCCCACTTACCAAAGGGATAAGAAAGGTTTTTGTAAGAAGCATCATAGAGAAGTTCACTGCTGACTAGTTGCAGGAGACATTATTACAGAACCCTAGGCTTTATAATAACAATGTGGATTATAACAGAGTTTTCCATTGCTGTCCCTGGGGATCTTTCAAAACTATCAATGCCTGGCTTTTACCCTAAATAGTAAGATTTAATTGGGATGGGTTGCCCTAGACATCAGCATTTTCAAAAGCTTCCTAGGTAATTCTAATATGTAGCAGAGTTTGGAAACCTTTGGATTATAAAATATTAAATAACAAAGATCAAGTGCCAGTGCATGACCATCATTAGAATCAAGGTGAGTGCAATTATAATGAGAAGCAAATTTAGAGTAGTATCTAAGGGGACATGAACCAGAGAGGGCTATCAATACGTTTAGTAGAATAGGCCATTGCTAGGGGCAAGATGCATGGGCAGTCAACAAGGGTAACACTGAAAAGAAATTAAGTATTGATGAGCAAGAAACAGAGGGCAGCCCAATAAGTCATGACTCCTTACCTAGTTTCTGAATCTGAGCTGGTTTTCAGGCCCAGAACACACTGACTGAAAAAGAAGCTATGTTCTTAAGTAGAAGGGTCTTGAATCACCATGGCATCCTCAACCTTTCCTCAAGGCATCTATGGTTATGTGTTTGAGTAAACATTCACTGGGAGCAAGGGACTATCCAGGCACTTTAAGAACTGCTGGGCAGATATTCTTTGCTGACTTTGAAACCTAGAGACTGAAAGTATCATGGTAGCCTCCCTCTTAAAGTGGGGACATACAGGAAATAAATAATAAATGGAGTCTTGAATTAAGTCCAACTCACAACAGTATACTAAGTCCATCGAGCCCACCTTCCATCCTCAGTGGTCATTTCTTGAGTCCTCGAATGCATAACTAAGATCAACTTGGCAAGTGGTGTTATCCTCACATTGTTCCTTTTGATCTGCAAGATTAAAATCTATTGTTATAAAGTGTCAAGTGGAAACCTTGGAAACTACCTTCCTCCCACCCCAATCAAAAAAAAAAAAAAGTCACACGATAGTAGAATATAGTGACATCCTTAAGGACCAAAATTTAGTGACATCCTAAAGGACCTAAAGCAAGCAAGGAGAGTGGTCCTTAGCATATCCAAATTTAACTCACTAGTATAGCCCCTAAAGAAAAAATGAGTGGTATTGGAGGCCTGCCATAAATGCATTTAAGTATAATTCTCAATTACAGCTGTTGTGCTACATGTGGTATTTTTTTTAAAGCAGATCATCATAATCTCAGATGTATGGTATACAGACATTGATCTGGGGAAGGCACTCTTTCCCATGTCTATCAAGAACAAAGATCAAAGCAATTTGCATTCACACAAGATTTTCAGTCTTATCCCAGGGCTATGTAAGTTCTCCCAATCTCCATCATAATATCATCTGAAATGACTTAGATCATCTGGACATTCCATGGACTGTCACATTGGCTCACTATATCAATGTAATCATGTTAATTGTACTGGATGAACAAGAAGTGGCAAGTATATTGGATACCTTGGTTAGGTTAGACATATGCGCTACAAAAAAAAAAAGTAAATAAATAAACGCTATGAGGATTTAGGGACCTAACACATTAGAGAAGTTTGTTAGAGTCTAGTGGTCTGGGTCATGGTAGTATATCCAATCTAATATCAAAGATAAAGTATTTCATCTCATTCCTTCCATTGCTAAGAAGAAAGCACAATAGCTGCTAAACCACTTTGAGTTCTGAAGGTAGCATATTCCACACTTGGAAATCCTCTACCTGTTTACTAAGTGGCATGGAAGACTGCAAGCTTTTGATGGGACACAGAACAGGAAAGGGCCCTGTAAAGTCCAGGCTACAGTGCAGGCAATTCCCAACCATACAATCCAGCATAGCCAAAGATATTAGGATTATCTGTGGTGGAAAAAAAAACACAATGGGGTGTTTATGACGAGACCCAGTCAGAGGGTCATAGATATTTCCCTGGGATTCTAGAGTAAAGCCCATGCCATCTGCAGCAAGAATTACACACCATATCAGACCTAATGGTTAAGTGACCATTTGACCAGAACTGCCCATCATGAGCTTGGCTCCATCAAACCCACTAAATCACAAAGTCAGATAAGCCCAGTAATAAGTCATCATGAGATGCAAGCTATTGACATAAACATGGCCAGAGGATACAAGTGAGCTGTAGGAACAGGTACTCAGACTCTCATGTCATTTACTGCTGGTCCCTTTCTCAGCTCACACCTGTGACTACATGAAAGCTCCTTTGTGACTGAAAGAAAAAGAAAAAAAAAGCTAAGCTTGGTTAATAAATGTGTTGCCTCAGTATATGGATAAAAGTTGAGAAAAGACTGCTCAGGGGTAGCCTGAATGACAACAGGGAGGGAAAGTCATTTCATTGACATAGCATTGAGTGATGTACCTGACCATCTACTTGGTTTGGAAAGAGAACTGGCCTAAGAAATGTATGGACATTTCTTGCTTCTTCTCTGCCCTACTTTGAAAGTACATAAACAAATGTGGCAACTGCAGCCCGAGAAGGGCATGTTGATCAGGGACTCAAGCCCCTCACAGAAGACAGTCTGGGATATTTTACCCAATAAGCCACCTGGACAGCAGAGGTGATGCTTAGGAAGCAACTAAGAAGTCTAAAATGGTCGGTAATGTTGAGTATCGGTGGTGGTCCCAAGACAAACTACTGTGACAGGCACTGTATTTTGTCCCACTAAACTTCTTCTAATATGGCATCATGGAGGAGCTGTTCCCAGATAGGGAGAAATGATTATAAAAGGCAAGTGGACCCCAGCAGCACAGGGATGGACTGTGGAGGAGGCCAAGGCGCACTACCCAGGCCGAAGGAACTCAGTCCCCTGGCTTTTGGCGGTGCTGCCACATGAGGGCTGACAGCTGAATTTCTCCCCAAAAATGAAAGAGAGTGTCCTTGCCCAGGCTCATGCCCCTCCCTAGGGATGGCTTCCAACATTCCAGGACAGCTGTGAAGGACCATCTCATCCTGGTGCTCCCTGCGGGATGAGCCTGAAGTCTTTAACAACCACATCACATGACTACTCCTCTGCCTATTCCTATTGCCGTCCCTCCCCCAAGGTGCTACTGAGGTGAGCATTCTCCAGCATGGTTTCTGCATGCCTACCTCCATCCCCAAGTCTTCTCAGAAACCTGAGAAAGGCAGACATGCACTCACTTTGGGGGATTACAGTACCAAACTGGGAAACCAAGAAAATATCTATGGAACAGATTGAGTTTAACAGGGAAAGGGAGGGAACCTCCCACCCTTGTATCAATCATGGCCATTATCATCCAGATTATAATTTCTTTTCCCTACCATCACATTTTTCTGTAAGGCTTTTTGTGTCCTGGGGCTAGAGTTACTCCAGGAGTTAAAGTTTATACTCAGGCTTCTACAGGCATGAATGTGCTTGCTTATTTCCTCTTCTAAGAAACGGCCAACAAAATTTTTCTTTTCTTAGTTACACTTAAAACAATAAGCCCACTAGTTGTACTCAGTAACAAATTACCACTCAGTTTATTAAAGTTGGTTGTTAGCTGTACTTTGTACGTAAGGGAGAGATCCAAAATAGAGTTAAATCACACAGGTTAGAATATCTCCAGTGGGTATTTCAGTGGTTTTCTCTACTGGATTCCATTAAACCTTTCTCATTAATATCCCATAATAGTGTGCCTATGGAGAGTCTAAACTTGTATTTGTCCAAGAGTCATTCTGAAAGATTGTGGAGTAAATATTCGCTTTTGAGGTAGTGAGAGTCACAGTTCAAAGAGGAAGGAGACTGAAAGGGGGATTACTAGAGTTTGAGGATAGTAAGGTGAGGGGATAAAAGGGAATGACTTAAAAGACTCTTCCAGTGAGCATGGTTTCATGCAACCAAGAGAAAAAGGAGGTTAAATGGATTAAGGTGCAGTTCACAGGTCTGATCACAACCAACTGCGAAGCCAGGTATTTCTAACATATAATTACTCTTGAATTCTCTTTTCTGAGAACCACTGCTTGAGAAGGCAAGCAAGTAGAAAGGCCATCATCAGTGGGTTGCAACCAGATCGCTGTGAACTTAAGTAACTACTGGCCATTTAAATAACTGCTATTCAGTCCTGCCAATCCAACTCTTTCCCAGAGACAGCTGTGCTGTCTGTCCCGCTGAAATGCCCCTTTATCTCCCGCCTGAAGAGCAAGGTCACCAGAATTCCGAGTATGACCATCCACTCCACTACTTCACTTCTCCCTTCTGCCCTCACTCTAAGTACATGAAGAAGAAAGGCCTCTGGATCCCTGCCCACCTAGAGACCTCCATGCCACTCCTTGCTACTGCAGTGAGAAATGGGACAGTATTTGGTTGATGTTTGTAAGCCAGTTGCCAAGCCTTGGCCAATGGGAGATTTCATAAGCCGAGTGTTTCCTAGATTAGTGAAGCCTCAGCAGCACAGAGTATGACTGATAAACCATAACCAAGCAGTTTCTCACAGAGAGCTGTGAGCTCTGCAGGATTTCATTTCATCAATTACTTGCTGAACATGAGCTGCTCCAGCCACTGAGCCAGGTGCAAGGCATACATATATATTAAAAAAAAAAAAAAAAGGAAGCACTGAGCCTGCATTCAAGGAGTTCAGTCTGGTTGAGACAAAGATGTATTTGGAAAAGAACAGGAGAGATAGCAGTATATGATGTTTAGGGACTAGGATTCGGAATGAGGCCATCCTGGATTTCAATTCCTGCTCCACCATTTACTTGTTATAGAACCTTTGAAAGTTCCTTAACTGTTTGGATCCTCAATTCTCTAATCTGTTAAATGGGGACAATGAGCCCAACATTTTTTTTAAAGAATTAAATGGGACCAAATAAAGAGCTTAGCATTGTGCTTGACATGTCAAAAAATATGCAATAAATGTCAGCTACTATCATAATTATTCAGGATGGGAGTAGATTAGTACTGACTGAGACAGTGGCAAAGACACTGTGCTAAAATGTGCTAAAATGTCCAACACCAAAGTCATCTAGGTTAAAGCCATGAGATACTGTATTATTCAGACTCATTCTCCATATTGTGATGTTCCCTACTTAAATGTTATCACTCCCGTCACTGGTTGAGATTCCAACAAGTACAAAGAAGCAGAGAGTAAGTAAAGCACCCACGGGTCCCTCAGCCACCATGGACAGGAGCATCTCCCATGTACCTGAGGTGGAAGGTGTGAGTTCAGGAAATCATGACAGAGTGAAAAAGTGGGGGTCAAATGCAGAATACCTTGGCCTGGTTTCAACCTTATTATAATCTGTAAAAGAAAACAAATCAATATTTTACTTCCTAAGAGATAAAATATTTTAACGGTTACCTTTTTTGTGGACACTGTTTTAACTTAAGGTAATAAGAACTTGTTAATGCTTTGGGTTTATTTGAGTAAGAGAACCTATCCTAACACTTTTAAAATCAAACTACATGGCCGTGGCCTCTTCTCTCTCAACTTACCCATGTTGACAAGTCCCAAACACTTCCAATTAACATATATAAAGAAATTATCAAGTATATTTATTTTTGAAAGATTTGAAAACTACCAGAGATATTGAGATAATGCAGGAAATAAGTGCTAATATGTCAGTGGTCAGTCAGTCAGTGAACATTTTATTAGTTGTTCATAGGGTATATGATACTTATTAGCTATTATAATTTGACAAAGATGCATTGTAACAGAAGAAACTTAGTCCAATCCAGACAACATACTTCACTAGAATTAAATTACTATAAAGGATAATTTTTCTCTGAAAAATTCAGATGTGTAGAGGTGTATTTTTAAATCCAGGTCCAGATTTGTAATTAAAATTATAACTATCTTAACAGTAAGGGGAATGCTTTTCTTTAAAGCTTCAAAGCATTTACCAGAAAAATGATTATTAGATTTAGCAATTGCTTCAGACAGTCAACTATAATGTATGCCTCAAAAAAGAGCCCCATGTCTGAACCATAACCTTTAAGAGATGAGAGGAATAATCTGAACCTGTAACAGCAATGACTGCTGTGCTCAGACGTATAAATATTCCTGTCTTTGACTGGCATTTAGCATTATAAAAGAAGAATGATGTCCTCTATTACTGCAAGAAAAGAATCATCAATTCTGTTTACATGAAGATTTTCTAGGTTCCTGCGTCAATCATTTCATAAAATTATTGATTAAAAGAAATAGAAAAGGAGTGGAATGGCATAAATAATAGGAAAACATTGCAAACCTGCACATACTCAGTCTTTTGAGCTTATGATGCAGATCTCGATTCAAATTTAACCTTCAAACATAAATGTAAGGAAGTGTGCCATAATTTTGCTGAGCATACAGTCAGTCAATTACTTTTATCTACTTAGTACACAATTAGATACCCATATAGGAAATATGAAAACCAAGGGTTCAGATACTGTTTTCTCTTTTTATTTAAATTTATGTGAATATTAAAAAGGGCATATTATAAGTGTACATCCTGAAGAATTATCACAAAGTGAGCATACAAAATGGATACATGAGAAATAGAATATTGTCAGCCCCCAGAAACCTCCTATATGTCCCCTCTGATTCAGTAATACCTCCTCCTTCTTCAAAGGTAACTGACTTGTTTCTAATGGATTAGTCTTGTCACTCTGTGAACTTTATATAAACTGAATCATACAGTATATATGCTACTGTGCTTGGCTTCTATTGCTCAACATTATAGCTTATGAAAAGCATTTATTTTATGTACATCTGTAGTTCATTTTCATTGCCGAAAAGTAATCACCTTAAAAAATATCCAGAATAGGAATCACTTTACTATTGATGATCATTTAGATTGTTTATAGTTTGGGGACATTACACATATAATTTTGCTATGGATATTCTTGTACATATTATTGAAGCATAGATGCTTGCGTTTCTGTGTAGAAGACATTCCAAAGGAGAGGTGTTAGTCATGGGGTATAAGCATATTTAACATTAATAAATAATGACAAATAATTTTCCCAAGTAGGTAACCAACTCACACTCCAAACGCCAGCAATAAATGAGTGTTCTCATTGCTCCACCTCTTCATCAACACTCAGGAAGGTCAGTCTGTTTAATTTTTAGACATTCTGGTGGGTTGTAGTTACAAAACTATGGGGGTTTAAATTTGTGCATTCCTGCTGACTGACAATGTTGGGTATTTTACATACACTTAATGACCATTTGAATATCCTCTTTAAGACAGTAGAGTTTCTTGCCCATTATAAAATTTGTTGTTTACCTTATTAATTTGAAGAAATTATTTATGTATTATTAAAAAGAAGCCTTTTATAGATTATTCATGTTGTAAATACTCTCTCCCTTCATTTGACTTACCTTTTCACTCGTTTAATAGTGTCTTTTGATAAATGAAGTTTTTAATTTTAACAAGTTGACAAAATAGCAATCTTTTCCTTGATGATTATTAATTTGGGGTTTTTTTTACCCCAACAATACAAAGATATGATCCTAAGTTATATTTTATAAATTTTTATTCTTTTGACCTTTGCCAGAGAGATCTATAATGCAAGTAGAACTAATTTTGCTCGTGTATGAAATAATGATAAAATTTTACTTTTTTCCATATGAATATCCAAATTATATTTATTGAAAATCCTTTTTTCATTGCTCTGCAAAGCCACTTTAGTTATGAACCAAGTATTCATGCATGCATGGGTGAGTTTTAATTCTCTCTATTCTGTTTCTTTAGATCTTTATGCTTGCATTAATAGTACATTTGCTTAATTATTATAACTGTATAAGAAGTCTGGATATTATATTTGTAAGTCCCCATCTTTATCTTCTTCTTCAAGGTTGTCTTTGCTGCTCTCAGTTTTCTATTTTCGGTATCAATTTTAGAGTTAGTTTATAAATTTTCTTTAAATAATTTCACTTGGATTTTAATTTGTGTTTCTGCTTGAATTTTCATTTGGCTTTCATTGAATTTGTAGATACCTTGAGAGAGAATATTCATATATAAAATATGATTATAGCCCTTTATTTTGTTAAATCATCTTTAATTTCTTTCAATGATGTTTATATTCATCTCTTTTGAGACCTAGGAAGTGTTAGGTTTGACACAATTATATCCAACTTATTTCATATAGATTTAAACCTAGTTGTTTAGATGATTTAATTTAGATTTTTAAATTTTTATTATTTCCAGCTTTATTGAGATATAATTGGCATATAACATTATATAAGTTTAAGGTGTACAACATGATAATTGATTAACATATATGTGAAATGATTACCACAATAAGGTTAGTTAACATTTCTGTCACCTCACATAATTACCATTTGTGTATGTGTGTGTAACAAAAACATTTAAGATATACTTTCTTACATTCCAGGAATAAATCCTACTTGACTATGGTGTATTATTCTTTTAATGTGTTATTGAATTCAATGTGCTAGTATTTTGTTAAGAATTTCTGCATCTATGTTCACTAGGAATATTAGTCTGTATTTTCACTTTCTTATAGTGTCTTAACCTGGCTTTGGTATTAGAGTAATGTTGACCCCATAAAATAAATTTGGGGTTATTTCCCCCTGTTCATTTTTTCTGGAAGAGTTTGAGGAAAGTTAGCCTTAATTTTTCTTTAAGTGTTTGGTAGAATCCATCAGCGAAACCATTTGGTTCTGGACTTTTCTTTGTTGGGAGGTTTTGGATTACTGCTTCAACCTCCTTAATCATTAATGGTCTGTTTAGATTTTCTCTATCTTCATAATGCAGTGTTGGTAGGTTGTATGTTTTTAGCAATTTAGTCACTTCTAAGTCATTCAGTTTGTTTAACTTTAAATATATCATGCTATTCCTTCCTGGCCTGCAAGTTTTCTGTAGAGAAATCTATTGTTAGGCTTATGGGGCTTCCTTTATTGGTGATAAGGGTGATTTTTCATTGCTGCTTTGAAAATTGTCTTTGTTTTGATTTTTTTAAACATTTTAATTATAATGTGTCTCCGTGTAATCTTCAAGTTGATCTTGCTTGGGGTCCTTTGAGGTTCCTGTACCTGGATGTCTATATTTCTCCTCAGATTTAGAAAGTTTTCAGCTATTATTTCTTTAAATAAGCTTTATGCCCCTCTCTCTCTCTACTCTTCTTCTTAGATCTTCATGATGTAAATGTTCATTTACTTGATGGCATCCAAAAGTTCAGACTTTCTTTACTCATTGTTATAATTTTTTTCCTTTTTGTTCCTCTAATTGGCTAATTTCAAATGATCTGTCTTTTGAGTTTGTCTTTTTTCTTCTGCATGATCAAGTTTATTGTTGAAGCTCTCTGTTGAATTTTTTCAGTTCTGTTATTGCATTATTCAGCTCTATGATTTCTATTTGGTTCTTTTTCTATGATTTCTATTTATTTCTTAAACTTCTAATTTTGTTCATGCATTGTTTTCCTGCTTTCATTTTGTTGTCTATTCATATCCCCTTGCATTTCTTCAAGTTTCTTTAAGATGATTATTTTAAAGTCTTTGTCAGGCAAATTGTAGCTACTAGAACTTTATCAGTTTTTTCCAGTAGTATCATGTTTGCTGGATTCTTTGTGATCCATGTAGCCTTGCACTGGTGTCTGTGCATTTGAAGAAGCAAACATTTCTTCCAATCTTTTTAGACGGGTTCTAGCAGGTAAAGTATTTTTCCTGTTGGTGCCCCAGGGTGATAGAATTATCTCCGGAATTGCAGTCATACTGGGTTAGGGTCAGTTATGGGGCTGCCTCTGGGTCTGTATGGGGATTCTTCCAATGGCTTGTTACCAGGGGTTAGGATTGGAATGGAACCTGTCAGATCCCCGAGTGGCTGGAACTACCTCTAGTACCTTATTCAGTAGGGTAGTGCTGAGACAAGGGTCTGCTTTGGATCCTCAGACAGTGGGCCTATTACCAAGTGTGCATGCAGACAGGTGTGCTTCTGGCCAGATCCATGGTAGGGCTCCTACCTGGTCTCTGAATGGGACCTTGAGTGGGCAAGAGTGTCCTTGGATGATGCCTGAGAGTGACTGAAACTAAGCTTCAGAACTGTTTCAGGTTCCACAGCCAAGATTGAGGTCTACATACTTGGCTCTGGAGGTACAGATAGGTATGTCTCCCTTCAGATCCCTCAACAGGCTAGAATGCCACTAACTGCCACTGGAGAGGCTGGAGCTGAGAAGAAGATCCTTTCAAGATCTCCAGGAATGCAGATGGGCATGTCTCCCACTGGGACCCTGGGTCCTCAGACTGTGGCAGATTGCGGTTGTGAGGGGATCAAAGCTGAGGATAGAGCTTTTTCAGGAATGTTGGGGAGCACAAACAGCAGTGTCATCTGTCAGGTTCCTGAGCCAGTAGAATTACTGGCAAACTATGGCTAAGAGAGACTGGAACCAAGTTGCAGGTCCTTTCCGAATCTACTGTCTGACTGAGTTTGGCGGGCTTACTTCCAGGGACAACTGGACTGCAGTTGACAGGGACTGGAGCAAGTTCATGGGTGACTTCTCCTAGGTCCCTAAATATAAAAGTGTCAGTGACAGAACCAAGGTCAAAGGGGGCTATAGCCAAATCCTCGGGGTGCAGAGCTGTTTCCATGTCTATAGCTGGGTCTACTCTTGGTGAGTCAGCTGCCTGGATGTAAGCCTGCATTCTTAAAATGATGCAGTGTTGGATCAAGGTTTCACAATATCCTACCTGGATCCCAGAGCTCTCACAAGGGTACTTTTGTCTGTGAATAGATGCCAAATTATTGTTATTGAGGAGGATAAGAGCAGGGGATATCTTATCCAACCATGTTGCTGAATTCATTCTAAATTTAATCCCAGCTATTTATGTAATTATTACGGTAGTCTTGAATTTTTATTTTGTTTTAAGTGTGTAAAAGTTCAATTGATTTTTGTGTGTTGACTTGTACTTGACAATATGTTACACTTAAATATTAATTCTCATAATTTATCTATAGATTCTTTTGAACTTTCTGCATGTACAATCAGACTATCTGTAAAGTAATATCTCCTACCTCACTTAATGGAAACTAGAGTTGCTCTGGCCCAAAACCCTGGAGTCGTCCATGACTCTTCCATTCCTTATATCGACATTTAATTTATTTTTTAAAGTCCTGCTTGTTCTACCTTGAAAATAACTCTAAAACATTCCCCCCTTTAATTACTTCTATTGAGTTACCATAATTTCTCACTGAGATTATTGCAAAAGCCTCCAACTGGTCTCTTGCTTCCATGTGTGACTGCCTTTCAGCCAACATGCACCTGAACTGACAGAGTGATCTTGTAAAAACATAAGTGAGGTCATGTCACTCACTGCTCAAAACTTGCCATGCTCTCCATCACATTCAGAGTAAAAGACAAAGTTATTAGAGTGACTCACAAAGTCTAATTTGGTCTGGGTTCTCACTGCTTCTCTTACTCCTCCTACTATTCTCTCCTGTGCTCACTACCCATGCTGATAGACTTCTCTACTGTGTCTTGGGCAAGAAAGAAATCCTCCTGTCTCAAGTCCTTTGTATTTGCCATTTTCTCTGCTGCGAACATTTTCTTATTTCCTCTTAATATTTTCTCAGAAAGACTTACCCTGACCTCTTTATGACTGTCCTTGCACACAAGCACTCCATATAGTATTACTTTGTTTAATTTTTTTCATGATATTTTTCACTCATTAACATACTTGATATCTTATTTATTTGATTGCTATCTCTCTTCACTAAAATAAAATCTCCCTAAAGATCATGATTTTTGTCTCTTTTTTTTTCTAGTCTACCCTAAGTGTCTAATACACTTATAGGAATATATCTGGCACTCTCTAAATATGTATTTAATAAACTGATGAGCCATGTATTTTTAAATGCTATAAGATTTTGAGTATTGGTTCCAGGTGGATTTGTTGTGACGGATGATGGGATTTAAGCTTGGTCGTTAATTAAAAGATACTTATTAAGCACCAGTATACATCATAGACTATGACAATGACAGTAGATGAAAAAATAATAAAATCTAGTTTCTAACTTTTAGCATAAAGCTATTCATACTGCCTCTAGAATATATCTAGCTACTGAGCTTCTTCCTTTACTCTAGAATATTTTGAAAAGTTGTATGGTTGTCTTCATTTGCCATTAGCAGCATCATACCATAAACATTGATTTCTTTCATTTTTCCTTTATCTTTATTTTGTCTTCAAATGTTGTCAAAGAACACATTCTTTTAAAAAAATTACTGTCGGATTATTAAAAGAGTTATAAATATTATGTATTAAGTCAAGTATGAACAAGTAAATTACAAAACAGTAGTGAACATCAGATCTCAATGGATTTGTGTAAAACTAGTCTTCTAAGTATGAAGACAAAGGTAAATAATACTATCTAATACTTGATATACTATACACAGACTCACTCATTGGGCAAAGAGGTTAGAGGTTATAGTAATATCATTTTTCTTGGTTCTTTCTTTCAATTTTAACAGAATAGATTTGTAGAATAATAAAGTTTGTGATTTAAAATCATAGTAATGTTTAGTGGTTGCTCAAACAGTGTGGATATCCAGAGTTGATTAGTTTAGAAAGTCATTCCTTTATATTGGAAGATTTTATAGATGTTAGCAAACTTGAGTTATTACTCTTCTATTATCAACTAAACTTTCTCAGGTTAATGTTTTGACATTTTCAACTCTGATGAGTTCTAGGAAGAAAGAAAGAAAGAAAGAAAGAAAGAAAGAAAGAAAGAAAGAAAGAAAGAAAGAAAGAAAGAAAGAAAGAAAGAAAGAAAGAAAGATGGAAGGAAGGAGGGAAGGAAAACAAAAGAGAAGTAAGCTAGCATTTCTGTTTATTTTGAGGTGGCAATTTGTTGTAGTTTATAATTAAGAACTTTTTGTGCATTAGCTTTCTTAATTCATAAATCACTCTTTGAGGTTGGCATGAGTCCTTTAATTCTACTGATAGAAAAAAATGAATCTTGAAGGAGTTAATTGTGTTTTTAGAAGACAACAAGAAGTGTAAAAGTTGTCAGTTGAAATTAAGCCTTCTGACAAAGCCACAACTCTTCTCATTCCACCAGTGTTACATCCATAATCCTAGGAAGATTGTAAACCAAAATAATATGAGGTAAGAAATTCTCTCAAGTTCTTGAGACTAAAAATTCTGCATTGATAACAGTGGCATTTTGGTGCTTTAAAAAAACAATTGTCAAATGAGTGAACAAATGGGGCATTACCACTTTTCAGCAAACCTTGGAGTCTCTCTTCTCTCTTTGTAGTCTTGGTGACTTTGGGAGTTGATATCATTATATTTTTTAAAAAGGAATGTCAATTTTTGAATTTTATAAATCCATTATTTTATTACCACATACATTTTAGAGTCAATACACCTAACAAAGAAGCTCTATTATGTTTAAGATGTTTTGTTTATTTATTCATTTCTATCTTGTTTTTTTCTAATTGAATAAACTGCCACCCACCATGACACTAAATGAATATTATCAAGTGATACACAGAAATCCCTCCTGATAAGACTTAGCCATTTCCCTTCAGGATAAGTGACTGAGGGCCCAATTCATTCTTCACTGTTATCCCAGGAATCTTGCAATACCCATGTGTGTGTGTGCGTCTGTGTGGAGGGAGTATCATTATTTCTAAATCACATTAGATAACTGCAACTACAAAAAAGAAGTCCAGGAAATTATGTTGGCTGGAATCTCTATGCTTTCATAAAACCCTGTGGAGAAATCAAAAAGCAGCTACAGGACAACCTGCACACCACATTTAGGGACTTAGGGATTGGGGAGCTTCGGTGACGTATTTGCTTCTTGGATAAGGAAATTAAGCCAAGTACAAGGCAAATAATGAACATGAGCCTACATTTGACTCAGTTTTTATATATTTTACATGAAAGTCATTATTTTTTCCCAACCCAATTTATCATGGAAATTTCTAGATTTGCCAAATTTTGGAAGTCATTGCCATTGGCAATGCTTGTTTCAAGGACTCTTTAACTAGTATTTCATAAGACTAGGTATATGTATCTTGTTGATTAAAATAATTGAATTTCTTCTTCACATTTCTAGACAACTGCCAAAAACAACAATTACTAAATTTAATGAGTAACTTAGCAGACTTGCAGGAAATGTTAGAACAAGTTGAGACCCTATAAAATATGACTTGTCATAGAACAGATTATAACAAATTATAGCTCTTTTCAATTTAAGAAATCAAAACTATACACAGAAGATCAAGAATATAATAGCATATGTAAAGACATAAAGGTTCCTAGGTAAGAGCCAGTATTGAAGAGTTAATTCGAGGAACTAAGCAATGCAAGTATGACTGAAACACAAAGCATGGGAGAGAGTGGAGTCACATGAGGGTGAAGAGGTGAACTGGGGCCAGTGCATTCATAGTCTTGAGCGACAGTCATGATAATGATGTTGGCTTTCTCCTAAGCCAAAAAAAAAAAGCAAGTCATGCATTAGCATGATGAGAACCGCATTTTTAAAAAGTCACCCTGAATGCATACAGATTAGTATGAGGTAAGAAGACTCAGAGAAACCATCAGGAAAAGATTTCGAAAGTCTAAGAGAGAAGATGGTAACTTATACTAGAGTAGTGATATGGTGATGGAAAGAAAATGATGGACTCATGAGAAATAAAAGGGAACATCACCCTCCTTCTAGACCACATCCCAGGCACACATACCATGGTCTAAGTATAGTCACTGCCTGCTGTATGATACCCATAGAAGTTCATAATTATTAGCCATAACTAGAACTTGATGATTCAGGTTCCTATCTTATGTTCCATGCTGTGCTCAGTTGATTTTGTATGAGGCAGGAGGAGAACAGCTTGTGATATGTCACAACATATGCACTTTGCTTCCTCAAGCTGGAACATGGTAGGCACTAGGGAGAATGTTGACTGTCAGCAGGCCACAGGTACAAGGGGCAAGGCTCACCCACTCCTCATGGGCCCTTGGTTTAAAATGTAAATACCTACCAAGTTTATAACCTTAACTAGCCTAGCTGAGCAGCCCTTTCTCCCACCTGATGGAAAGTCTGTTCAATCGATGAACAGATTTGATCAATCACAACTTTCCTATAAACAGTCCCATGAAATGCACAATGTCTTTAGAAATAATGCAATAACCTTTCTATATGCAGTATCAATAGCTCAACAGAAAGCCCAATGTAATTATCTTTTGAATAAATGATAATAAGGAGAGATGGCAGGGATTATTTCATAAGAGGGATACTAGAGGGGCAAAAGGAGAAAATATGAGAACAAACCTTGTGTATGTTATGCTCAGTAATTGATATCATTTACTTATTGGTCTAAATTGGATTGGCAAGCTGAGTCCAGCACATCACCTGTTTTTTTTAGTAAAGTTTTATTGGAACATAGCCACCCCCATTTATTTATGTGTTGTCTATGAGTGCTTTCATGCTACAACAGCAGAGCTTAGTCAATACAACAGACTTTATTATGGGCCATAGAGCCTAAAATATTTACTATCTGACCCTTTAGAGATAAATGTAACAACCCTAGTATATCTCTAAGTAGAATTTGTTAAAGAGAGTAGCAGGCTTCTTTCAGACAACTATAGTCTGAAAGAATCTCAAAAAATATATATTGAATGAAAAAAAATAAATCCCAGAGGAATATACATAGCATTATGGTTTATTGTATGTGTCAACTTGACAAGACTATAGTACAGTTTTTGATCAAACATTAGTCTAGATGTTGCTGTGAATTAATTCTTACATGTGATTAATATTTAAGTCAGTAGACTTTGAGTATAGTCCATAATGTGAGAGGGGTTCACCCAATCAGTTGAAGGCCTTAAAAGAAAAGCTCAAGATCCCTCAAGGAGGAATTCTGCATCCAAACTGCCTTCTGGCTTGAGTTGAAGCATCAACTTTTCCCTGGGTCTCTAGCCAGTCAGCCAGCCTATCTTGTAGTTTCCAGACTTGGCAGACCCAACAATTATATGAGCCAGTTTCTTAAAATAAATCTCTCTTAATATCTACACACACTTCCTATTGATTCTGTTTCTCTGGAGAACCCTAATGCACATAGTACGACATTTCACATAGAAATTTCAAAAACATGTTAATTTAAAAAAATAGGATGTACACATATGTTAGAAAATTATAAAGAAATCCAGGGAATTGTGAACACATAATTCAGGATAACATTTATCTCTAATGAGGAGTGAGGGGGATGTGAACAGGAAGTAATGCATACTGGGGACCACAGCAACATCCAGATGGTATACATATACTGTGTATTATATATATTTGATATATTCTTCTTTATTCTCTATTTTGAGTTATATTATTTTAGTCTACATATATCTATATGCAGAAAATATTTCTATATATAAAATATTTCATGACAAAGCAGGTGTCTCAAATTCTAGTCCAGTTCTTTTCACATTATGCTGCATGTAGCCTTTTTTTTTTTTTTTACCTATAATCATGACTGTAACAGCTGACCGCCTCATCTTGTTTTACACCAATATCTTCAAGTCTTGCTTACTAAGAGTTAGATTTTTAAATTTTGTAATTTTACAAGATGATTTAATTCCAATTCTGGCATGTGCCACCACTGAAAAATATATGTTTACATTGTATTAGTCAGTCAAAAACAAGAAGACTCACTTTCACCTTTCTTTCTGATCAGATAAGAAAGGGAGGAAAGAATCATTAAATGACTTAACAGAGCAGTTACTTTGGTTTACTTTGGTTTCTTCAGAGATCAAACAGGCAGATGGTGTGATAGGCCTGCCCATTGTTCAGGAATTAACTAACAAAGAGTTGGTCCACCTTAATGTCAAGTTTGTGTAATGGATAAGAATGCCTCACAGCAGTTCCACACTTCCTAACGTTTACTTTGAACCAGTGGTTCTTAACCTGAGATCTCCGAATGGTGTATAGAAGTGTTTGTGCGGGGAGGGAAGGAAGTAGCTTTAATAATTTGCAAAAGAAAAAATTAATTATGTGTTTGCATGTGTTTGTTTGGGGGAGGATTGTGGCTATGGTATCATTAGATGCTCAAATAAAATATTGATCCTTAGGATTCTGATAGAATTTGTGATTAGAAAAAAAAACATGTTTTTGGAATTAAGACAAAGTGGAACTGAATTTTCATCCCAGCCATTTGTCATCTGTATGATTTTTTTTAAATCAATGACTTTGTGGGGCTTTGATTTCTCCTCCATAAATGAAGACCATAAAGGGGTTGTTTGAAGTCTAGATAACATAATATCTGAATGTGGACAATATGTTAAAAAATATATACTGTATATGTTTACTGTTTCCTATTAGATCTTCAGATCTTATTGAGTAAGGTAAAATTAAAAAAAAAAAAAATGATAGCCTAAAAGAACTAAAAGCCTATTCTACCTTAAAGCCAGTACTCTCATGGGACATACTTTTCACTACATCTTTCAAGAATGAAATACCTCCTTTCACCCATTAAATTGATATTAGAAAAGACTGGCAGCATCCAGAGCGGGTGATGGCAAGAAGAAGAGAGCACTCTCGTGCTTTGCTGGTGGGAAACATGGATTCTTACAAACATCTTGGAAAATAGGTATGCTATGTCCACATACAAAATTCAAAGCAACAGTATATAAGAGGATAGGTAGAAGGATCTGTACTGAAGTAATTTTTGTAGTGGCAAAAAAGTGAAATAACTTAAATGTGTTTCAGTAGTAGCATGTAGTAGTAATTGATGGTGCAAATAAATATTATATAACATTCTGCAGCTCTTAATAATAATGAGTATAATTATACTACATCTACATTTTGGACTAGATGGCCATAATATATTGTTAATAATAAAAGCAAATTGCAGAGTAATCTGTTTAGCTAGTTGTCATTTTTGTTTTTAAACGTACACACATACACACACACACACGCGCGTGTGCACACAGAGGAAAAAAAACACCTATTTGCATATGATTGAATAAACACAGAAATATCTGAAAATAAAGACACCAACAGTTAACATAACCTTATTGTGGGACAAAGAGAATTGAGAATATTAACTTTTTATTTATATATTTTTTATTGTTTAACTTTAAAAAATAATCACATATTACTGTCATGAAATAAAACAAATTCAGTTAACAAAGCAAACTCAAAGATCCCATTGAATATCTAAGGTCCTTTAACTGTATCATTATTATTATACAAACTTTGATTATAACCTTTCTTTTCAATAACTGACCCTAAATCTTTAGTTGGTGTTAAGACCCTTTCGAGTGTGTCTACCAATCTTTGTTCCCCATCTGCGCCTGCAGGAACTTTTGTTTTAAGTGTCTCTAAAGTCATTTTTTCTCCTGTATCTCTATTTCTTAACTTGCATAGGGAAGAGCTAACAATAAAAATAAAAATATGTTTATATTTTTGCCTATCATTCCTGACTACTTACTTTTATCTCTGTTTCTCTTGCTATACACCAAGAAATGTGTATATGCTTTAAAAATAAAATAAAATATAGAAATAATAACTAAGTTTCAAAGCCAGGATGTTATTTTAAAAATTTTGCTAGCTCTCATTTATGTTTAATGGAATATAATAAACTTTCACCTCTTTTATTGATGCTTAATAGTTTGAAGTGGGTGTCACTTAAAAAAAAAACTACAATTGCTCTTGAAGGCACTATATATCCCTTGCAACATACAAGATTAGTTTTAATGTTATTAAAAATAATATTACATGATTACACATACAAAAATAATAATACTGACCAATCTTCTCAATGATAACTGCTTTGAATTACTTTTCAGAGAGTTAAAATGAATTCATGTTGATTCATTCACGCTTTTTCACTAATTTTTCTTTTGGATTTGAAATCTGCATTTTGTAAAATATGATCCATATCTAGCTATTTCCAATATCCACATTCTTTTATGGCTCTTTGTTTTTGAATTCTATGACTTAGACAAATAACTCTGGTATGAGGATGTTTCTTTTAATTTTGTACATCGTTGTATTTGAAGAATACCCCATTGTCATGATAGCTGTGATTTTTGGCAAATGTTCCTCTTTTCTTCTCCTTGCCCATGCCAGGTGCAGGTTGCATTTGTGACCCCATCTCTAGGACCTACTTCCATAACCAGTTGTGGTTACTTATTTAAAGCTGTAGTGATTTCATGTATAATCACTATGTGCCCTTGAGATCTGGAATTTAGCCACAGTGAGCTTGTTAAAGAGGCCAAACTACAAACTACTACAGTCTGAGGTTCTTCTCATAAGGACCTCAATTATATATTCAATTCGCCAAGCTGTTTTGGACCCAGACCACTGACAAACAATTCTACAGTGAATTCTAGGTCAATCTGACCTTCCCCTCTCTGCAATTAATATTTCAAACTGCTCTGCATTTCTTAAGTTGCAAATCTACTCAGCTCTCTCCTTCCTCTCAAGAAGCTGCCTCATTTCTAATTTAGAGAGAACAGAAGCCATAAGACAGGAACTCCTACTTCCCACACAAACCTACATGTGCACATGTTCTTCCTCCTCCCTCAGATTAATCTGGGGCCAGTCCTTTTAGCTAGACTCTAAATCCTCTCTGCTCAGAAATTTTGCGCCATTAATTACCCCTTCAAACACTTCCCTTCCATTTTTCTCTCTAATGAATGTCTCATTAAAAAGTAATATTTCTCAAGTGTCTTCCATCTCAAAAGAACAAAAAAGAAACAAACAAAAAACAAAATCACGCATTTAATCATGTCTCCACTTCTCACCTTCCCAACAGCCAGACACATCATTATCATCAGAAAAGTGCCCAAAATATAAATGCATAATGTAGTAACTCACCACAAAGTGAACACTCATGAACTTGAGTGAAGAATTAAACATTGCCGGCTCCCAAGAGACCCCCAACCAATTCATATCCTCTCCGAAATCATTACCTCCTCCTTCCCTCTGCCTAGAGGTGACTACTATCCTGACTTAGAACACTGGGGTTTAGATTTACCTGCTTTTGCTATTATTATCTCTTTAAGATTATATTTTTAAAATTCATTCATGTTGGTGCAGTAATTCATTTATTTTTATTGTTTATCATTTCTCATGGTATGATTAAGCTTAATGAGTTTTAACAAAAATAAACAGTCATACACAAGGCATAGAACACTTCCAACATTCTAGAAAATTGTCTTATGTCCCTTTGCAGCTAATCCCCTCCCCCCACACCTACAGACCTAGGCAACCATTGATCTGCTTTCACTACAATTTTGCCTTTTCTAGAATTTTACATAAATAGAATCATATAGTATGTAGTCTTTTGTATCTGTCTTATTTTACCCAGCATAATGCTTTTGAAATTCATCCATGTTGTTGTGTGTGTTGGTAGTTTGTTCCCTTTTATTGCTAAATTGTATTTCATTTCAAAAACATACTGCAATCTGTTTATCTATTCACTAGTTGTTGAACATTATTCACTGTAATTTTAATTTGCATTTTCCTTATTATCGACGGGGTTGTTTATTGGCCATTTATCTATTTTCTATGTGTCCAAGATTCTTGCCCAATTTTCTGTCACACTTCTTTAGTCATTCTAAGGCATTCTTTATATATCTTAAATATAATCTCTTTGTTGCAAGTACCTCCTCCCACTATGTATTTCTTTTCCATTTCTTAATGGTATCTTTTGATGAACAGAACAGAAATGATCTTTTTTATTATAGCCAAATATATTGATTATTTCCCTTTTGGTTGGCACATTTTGCATCCTGATTAAAAATCTTTCCCTATCCCAAGAACATGGTGTTCCTTTATTACCATATACAAGCTGTATTAGTTTGTGTTTTAAATTTAGATCTGCAATGAACTTGGAATCAATTTTTGTGTATGGTGTGAGATAGGGATTAACTTTTTTTCTTTCTATTTGTTTATTTGTTTAGCATTTTGCAAAAATAGTTAAACTAGTGGCATTTTTAAAAAGTCATCCTTCCACATTGGCCTATCTGTCACTTTTACCATAAATCAAGTATCTATGTACATATTGTTCTCTTTTAGGACTCAGTATTGAGTCTACTAATCCATAAACATGATGTAACTTTCCATTAGTTTATTTGTTCTTTAATTTCTCCCAGTAATATACATATACATACCAGAAAATTGTCAGCGTGTGTGTGGAGGGGGGGGGTGTTTCACATTTTTACTTACACTTATAATTACTAGGCAGTAGGTATTTTTGGTCTTTTGTAGAGGTATTTTTTTTCCTTAGAGCGTCTTGCTGATATACAGAAACAATTCATTTTTATATATTGACTTTTTCACATCGACTTTGCTGAAGTCATTATGAGTCAGATGATTATGGAGTTTGAGAAGTCCCACAATTTGCCCTCTGCAAGTGGAAGTCCCAGGAGTGAATTCAACCATCCTCTGTTGTTTGGTTCTATTTGGGCCCTTACCAGATTAGATGATGCCCTCTCATATTGGAGAGGGCTATCTGCTTTACTTAGCCCACCAATTCAAATGCTAATCTCTTATAGAAGCACCCTCACAGACACAGCCATAAATCATATTTAACCATTTAAACATATCTGGATATCCCAAGGCCAAGTAAAGTTGACACATAAAATTAACTATCACATCCCCATTGTATACATTCTGTGGAACTGTTACTCAAGGCCCCTGTCTTCACTATTCAAGGAATGGAGACATGCTCTAGGCCAATTAGGTTTCCTGCTCTGAATCTCTGAATATTGATCAGAGAGATGCCAACTGTATGAGAGAAGGGGTGGAGAATGGAGCGGATTCACCCAAGTAATGACATTTACTTCATGCCTTCCTAGTATTCTTAGTATTTATTGATTTTTATTGCTTGCAACCAAAACAAACAAAGCCCAAACAGTAGAAATAATACCTATTCATAAAATAAGAATATTATTATTTGATTTACACTTTTTCCTTTAAACTGACAGACTGTATCCAAGACAAAATTTAGTATAACGAAGACATAACTTTAAAGCTCTTCTAACATTTGTTAATTTCCCTTTCTAGCAATAACAGAAAGGTAAGAAGTTTTCAAGCTTAGAACCTAGGACAAACAGTATGTTACTAGAATTTAGTGAAATTGCATTATATTTCCTTTTATACTTATTTCTGTGTATGGCAGGTATTATTGATTTTTCATTTACAATATGACAAAAAAGTTTATTCATACACATTTTAATTAAAATAGTAAATAAAAAATTGAACAGTTGAAGATTGATATGGAAAAAATCAAGAATGTGTTATGAAAAGGGCTGAAGTTTGGGAAACACAGCCCAAGCAAAGGAATCCAAGCAGTGGTCAATTCAGTGGTTAGTCTAAACCACTCTTTGTCATACTCCCATGACCAAATCTTCCTTCTTTCCAATTTCCCTTCAAAAACATCTCATCATCTTTTACTAAAGCTTATTTCCTACTTTCTTAAATTTATTTCCCAATTATCTTCTTTGGAGTTCTCAGACTGATTTTGTCTAAGTTCTAAGTATAACAAAAGCTGATTTTGTATAACAGCAGATTCTGCTGTGGCATGGCTACAATAGCAGGCACTCCAAAAGCCATCAAAAGAAGCAAAGCCTTCTAAGGCGGTTTATTTTTAATGTATAAATTAGTCAGAGAAAAAAGTGATTTTAAATGTTTTTGTGTGCACAAGGCCACCCTGCCATGCTCGATGAATCCCATCATCTAGAAATAGCTTAGCTACATCTTAGTCATTAAAAAACTCTCAAGTTCATTTCAGAACAGGTACTAGGATTTGAATACACAGAAACTTTTGAAATGCAAGTGAGTGTAGACACTATCTTTCCTAGTTACAAAAAGCTCTTCTGAAGGTGGCTGTTTTTTATACCCCTTGTATACAATTTCTTTGCATCCCTTCCACTTTTTTGCTATGTTTTTGTTGGCTCTGAACTTCATTATAATTTTTCTGTTTTTTCATTTGTGGTGATGAAATCAATAATTAGGCTATGATGTGAATCCAAATATAGTTGTCTTTTTCTTTATTGAAAATAAAACCAGCACATTGTTTTCACTTTTGTTCTTCAGCAGCCTTTAACTGCATTTCATCAGTGAAATTTATTGGAATACTCAATACTGATAACACTGACAATCTTATTTTCAAGTTAGGGCTCTTCATGAGGACTGTACTTGGCACTGACCTCTACTCGATTTGGATTTTACTTAATCACTTTGGGTTCAACTGACATTGGGAGGCAAAGAAAACCAGCAATCCGCCTGCCATGAATTTGCTATGGGACCATGTGCTGTTGCAGAAACAACCATATAAATTTGTTGAGAAAAGACAAATTGGCGGCAGGCAGATTATAGCAGCCTGGTCTCCATGCACTAGTTAGGCCCCAGGGAAAGGGAAGCCAGAGGCACAAACCCAGGAAGGTTTGTATATTTTTACTGAGATAACCCTTTTAGAAGAGCAGAATCCACCAGACTTTCATCAATAAAGGGAGAAAGGCAGTATGACAAGGTCAAAATAACAGTGGGCTGGAAGTTATGAAGAGACCAAGCTCCATCATTGAATAGTTGTGTGGTTTAGGGTAAGGCATGTAACCAACTTGAGCCTCAGTTTCCTTTTCTGCAAATGGGAATTATAACTATTGCATAAATAACTCATGGCACAATTTCGAAGGTCAAATATAAAAATGCTTTTAAGTATTGCCTTATGAAATATAAAACTTTCTATGAATATAAAGTGGTCTGATTAATCATTATTTTACAGTTATTAATAATAATAATAATAGTAAATATCTTTCCCCTGAGTTGGGCAAGTAGCTATTAGTATTCGAACAGTATGAGCATAAGGATAAATTTAAATGGCATCTAAATCTCAGAGAAACTTTCTGTGCTTTTATTTTCAAATAGCATTTCTTCATGATGGATCATTATTGAAGAGTTTCTTAGAAAAAAAGAAGATTATCCACGGGAGAGACTGAAGTGGAATAAGCTGATTTTTAACATGCAAAATGGCTATTTTTATGTATGGTTATAAAAACTCTGCTTAGTTCCTTCTCTAGATGCTCACTGTATATTCCTCTTCCCAGAGAGATCCATTTACTTTCTGCATTTTAATAACGCTGCTGTTTTCTGAACAGTTTTATGATACCAGGAGAGTGAAGTACAAGAACAATAAAGATATTTATTGAATCCAGATATGGCTACTAATTAAATGGGAGAAAAAAATGCAAACTTAAAACAATGGAATACATACTATTCCCAAAAGGTCCTTGCACACTCAGTGCATAGGGCAGGTAGAAACAGAACCAGACAATAAAAGAAAACAAAACTACGTGTATAGAACAACTTGATTAGAGTGTTCTGAAATAGTCATGGGCTGAACCACAACAATGAACTACCAATTTTTTAAGTTACTTAAAAATTAATTTAATGTTAGAGTAGATAATTACAATGTGCTGTGCATGTACACATGCATGTGTGTGCATAAGATGGTACTATTCCATCACTAGTGAGTCATGAATTATTTTTTATCTCATAGTAGTATTGTGGTCTGGCTAATTCTACACCACCAGACAAGTACTCAAAGAAACAGACCCAAACCATGTGATTGTTCATAAACCATATTTGCTTCAATTTACTTGGTGATATTAATATAGTTAGACCACTTTCCTTAGATTAGCAATTTCATCCTTTCATAGTCAAACTTTCTATATCTTAGTGTTTATAAAAAAAATTCCCTGTAAACAACATTTGTCTTTAAAAAAACAAAAATTTAGTTTGATAATCTTTGTTGTATAATTGAAGCATTTAATCCTTTTATATTTTATGCAATTACTAATAAATTGGTGTGGTTTTTTCAACTTCACATTTTGAAATAATTATAGATTTATAGGAAGCTGAAAAGATAGTACAGAAAGAGCACCTATACCCTTTATTCAGGAATTTGACATTGGTACAATGTGTGTGCATAGCATGTAATTTTATCACATGTATAGGTTTGTGTAACCACAACTACAATTAAAACACAGAACTGTTCCATCACCACAAAATTTCCCTCATGCTATCCCTTTATAGTCCCAGCCACCCGCTCAGTCCACCAGTCTTAACCCATGGTGACCACAAATCTGTTTTTCAGCTTTATAATTTTGTCATTTTGAGAGTGTTATAGAAGCGGAATCATACAGTATGTAACCTTCTGAGATTTTTTTCAATAAGCATAATGTCCTTGATCCATAAAGTTGTTGCATGTTTCAGTAGTTTCTTCCTTTTCTATTTTAGTATTCCACAGTTGGATGTACCACTGTATGTTTAACCATTCACCTATCGAAAGATACTTTGCTCGTTTCCGGTTTGGGGCCCTTACAAATCAAACTGCTAAGAATAATTGTGTATAGATTTTTATGTGGAATTACATTTTTATTTCTTTGGCATAAATGCCCAGCAATGCAATTGGTAACAGCTATGGTAAGTGTATGAATGTTTGTTTGTTTGCTTGTTTGCTTGTTTGCTTGTTTGTTTGTTTGTTTTTAAACTGCCACAGTATTTTCCAGAGTGGCTATGCCATATTATACTCCCATATATGAGAGAGTCCATTTCTTTACATACTTGCCAACATTTGGTATTCTCACTTTTTTATTTTAGCAATTCTAATTCGTATGTGCTGATACTTGATCTTGGTCTTAATTTTCATTCACCAATGGCTAGTCATGTTGGACATCTTTTCATGTGTTTGTTCGCCATTGGTATATCCTCTTTAATGAAATATCTCTATATCTTTTGCTTATTTCTGATTGAATTATTTTGTTGTTGCATTTCAGAGTTCTATATTCTAGATATGAGTTAAGATATATGGTTTGCAAATATTTACCTCTAGTCTGCAGCATTTCTTTTCATTTTCTTCACAGTTTTTTTCACAGCAAAAGTTTTTAATCCTCATGAAGTACATTTTATCAGTATTTTCCTTTTATGAATCTCTTTGTCATGTCTAAGAACTCTCCACTGAGCCCCATGTCTTGATGACTTTATCCTGTGTTATCTCCTAACAGCCTTACAGATTTGCACTTTACATTTAAATCTGTCATTTATTTTGAGTTAATTTTTGCATGAGGTTTGGGTTCTTTTTTATTAGGTGAGGGATGTAAATCAGGTTATGGATATCCAATTGGTCCAGCACCATTTGTTAAAAAGATTAGCCTTTATTCATTGAATTGCTTTGCACTTTTCTAAAAAATCAGTTGCTGTAGTTGTGTGGAGCTATTTCTGGGTTCTCTATTCTGTTCTTTCGATCTAAATATCCCTCTATCAATATATCATAGTTTTGATTATTATAGCTATTTAATAAGTCTTTAAATCGGATGAGATGATTCCTCCCACATTGTTCTTTTTCAAAATTGTTTTAGCTATTTAACTTTACCTTTCCATGTAAAATTTAAATCTACTATATTATTTATTTCTTAGTATTTAGCTCACCTGTTCTATGTCTTTGTTTTGTTATGTTTATTCAGCTATCGATTTGCCTGTTTCTTTTCCTCTTTTTGGATTATTTTCAATCACTTTAATACCTTCCCTCATTAGCTCAGTTCTGTCTCTTCTTTCCTTCAAGATTAGAAAATATAGTTATTTTAAAGGTCTATGTCTGATAACATCAGTATTTGAAACCCTGAAGATCTATTTCTATTTCTATTGTCTAGTGTTTCCATTTATTTCTATTCATGTTATCTTGACTATTCATGTGATTGGATATTTTTTATTATGTGCCAGACATTTTATTTATAATAGTTTTTATGTAAATAAATTGAAGACTAGAATAGTATCATCTTCTATCAGGAAGTTTTTGTGTTTATTTCTATCAGGTGTTTGTGAACACCTACAATCTGGGAACTCCTCAATTTAATTTTAGGGATTAAGAGAATCCTAAAATGAGTTGCAATTCCTGTGAGAACCTGTTTACTTTTAATTCACACTTTCTTCTAGAATATAGTCTTTTGGGGTCCCAAACCCCAAGAAAACACAGTCCACCAGGATTTTACCCTCAACATAACTTGGATTCTTTGTACTCTTAGCCCTTTAAACCTGTCAGACATGCTGTGCTGCTCCTCACTTGTCCATCTGAACCAGCAAAAGTGGCAACAAACACTGGTCTCTGTTCTCCATATGCTCTTGTTCCCTCTTACTTTTAATCCCCTTACCTAGTAGGCTTGTTGTTTACTTTACTCCTAGAACTTCTAACGTATTGACCTTAGGTTAGTGATTCACACTCTCCTCTTTCTTTATGCTGCTTACAAATAAAGGGGGATCTCAAATTCTCTTGTCTCATATTTCTATGCGGGACCTCCTACTCTTTCCCTTGGCCTCTTTCCTCTTTCTTTCCCACACTTCCTTTTGGAAGGATGAGTCAGTCAGTGTGATGTGAGTTTGGGGAAAACCTCTTGAGGACTATGCTCCCTTCTAGAGCTAGCTGCCTGTACATAGATCAGTCACTGTGTTCTGCTCCCAACCATGTGGGCTATTCCCATCCTTGCAAGAGGAATGCCTACAGTTTTGAGTGCTAGATTAAATCCATTATGGAGAGTAGAGAAGATATTAAATGTTCATTTGGGCACATATTAAGTTGTATTCTCTGATGCAGCTTTTTTTCCATAATGAAACCTATTTTGGTCTCTCTTTGTTTGGCTTCTGTCTTATTTTTCAATAGTTTCCAAGCCCAAAAGATGGAGAGAGAGAGAGAGAGAGAAAAAAAAAAGAGTATCATTTATCAATTCCTTAAAAGCCTCCAAATTGCCATTCGCCAAAAACGTCTTCTTATAACTCATTCTGTGGTGGACACTCTGCATTCTAATCTTTATCAGTGTCATCACCCCAAGGTCATGCCTGCATCTTGAAGCAATACACTGATACATCCAGCCATGTGCTTTTTTTCCTCCCCATTGCCATATTCCATTCACAAGCTGGAATTAATAACATGTTTAGAGTCACAGTAAACTGAAAACAATGGATGTGAAGGAATTTTCCAAAGACACAGAGACATAGCATCATGGAATGGAACAAAAGCAACTGAACAACCTGTATATCTTGTCCACAGGTATACCTTCTCTCTAAGCAAAGTCACCAGCTTACCATATGCATTTTTACAGTATTCATTTTGAAATAAAATGTTACAGAGCCACTAACCGAAGTCTGATGTCATCTAAGCCAAAAGAAATGTTTCCCTAACCTGGCTAGAAGAAAAGAGCCTGAACAATATGAACAATGTGTAGACTTTGTCCCTGGCCCACAAACTGTGTTTATATAGGCATAACCACAGATAAAACTCCTTTTATCTTAAAATGTTACCATAAGCTTTAATTTCCCTTTTTTTTCTCCCCCTCTGAGAACTTTTGCTTATTTGCAACTGTTTCTGGGCCATAGCAGCACTCCATGAGTGTCTTGGCAACAGCCTCTGTTGTGGTCAGCAACCCTCTGCAGCTGGGATTTCTTAAAAGAAGTGAGTAGCATTTGCCTCATAGCTCACCAGTAGCAAAACAAGCATAACTTCTATGGGAATTAGATAGTTGCAGAGCTTCCCCCGCCACCACCATCACCACCTTCCCCCGTCCCCACCTTTCTCCTTCCCTTCCTTCACAGGAGGTCAAAGCCACTGGTGCACATTTCAGCAAGTATATCACCCATGGCGGGTTAGATAATACAGGGCTACAATCCCAACTGACAGGCACTGAAACAGATCATGGGAAACATCATTGACTAAAGTGACTATGGAGTTAATAATGTGAGTGTCTCAAGTTAGAGTACTTGGCATAGATTAAGACAGTATGCCCTGATGAAGACACATGCCTCAGGGCAGATGTGTGTGTGTGTGTGTGTGTGTGTGTGTGTGTGTGTGTGTGTGTGTGTTTGGTGGAGAGTGCTTCACCTGCAAAATTTGTCCAAAGACAGCATACAATAAGGCCATGGATTAAATAAACATAAACATCTAGTTTTGCCTTAACTATAGACAATAAAACAAAGCAAAACCAAATAAGAACAGCAGCAACAAAAACACCAACAATACAATTTTTCTTGGCTAAGAAGTAATTCAGCGTAAGAAGCTAGAGATGATGAGACTTACAAGTTAAAAGTCACAATCTTAAAATGAGAGAGTCGTGTCTGGCTAATCCAAACTGAACAAAACCACTATAAGACAATTTACATTTCTTGAAAATGCTGTGATATTTACAAAAATGGGATTGCGAAACTGTAGACCATTGACTAAAATTCAACCTAATATCCCAAGACATGGTCATCTTCTAATAACCTTCAAACAGCAAAATAACCAAAGAAATTTCTTTAAGCCACTATAACTTTAAATAAACATCATGTTGGAATCATGGAGATGGAAAAATCTGTTAGAAACATCCTATAGACAACTCTCATTAAAGCCTGAAAAACAGGACAGAGGCTTTGTTGTTTCTTTTTTAAAAAATCAATCTTTTATTAATAATATTTTTATGTAACTAAAAAACTTTCTCTCATTATTGACCCCCTCCTGCAAACATCTGCCTTCACTTTGAGGAAGTGGTGACATTACTACCACTAGCACACTTCAATGAGGGTCAAACACTTCCACTTTTAATGACCAACAGCTTTCAA
The DNA here is from genome assembly GCA_028627145.1 of Eidolon dupreanum. Lineage (NCBI taxonomy): Eukaryota > Metazoa > Chordata > Mammalia > Chiroptera > Pteropodidae > Eidolon > Eidolon dupreanum. Next base: position 107,637,715 of record CM053503.1, on the reverse strand, counting down.
AACCCACTTTAGGCAAAAGGACATTCCTCACAAGCAAAACAGCTCTTAGCTCAGATAAAGGGCTATTTGTGAGGTTGTCTCCTGTTTAATTGCCCCATAGCAAGACAGATGCTGTAAAGGGAAGTTCAAGAATCGTTCTAATCCAGATCCACTTTGGGCTACTTCCTCTGCTTGCTTCCAACACAGCTGCACAGAATAAAACAAAAAGAGGAAATGGGGACACCCAGACTGAATATTAGTGCCTTCAGCAAAAAGCCTTTAGAAAATCCTCTCAGGAACCTGTGACATCACAGAGATGTGTCACCTTCCTTCTAGAACTTTGCTCCAAAAGTAGAATTTATGCAATTTCTTAGAGTGGACAATTAATGCTAAAAGACAGCTAGCATGCAAGGCAATAACTTAAGATAAAGGCAACACTCAGGCAAAGTCCTCTCAGGAATTAAAATGTTGATGTTAACCAATGTTCCTTTTAACTAACCAAATAAACAACAGCAAGATATGGTAAGTTTGGACTCAGAGAAAGAAACTCAGCAAAACTCTGGACTGAATCTCTGGAGCTTGATGTTCTAATTCCACCTCTATAAGACTCTGGGCAATCTTCCTAAATTCACTTCATTCCTCTGAATAGTAATATCTTCATATATTAAAAAAGGGAGAAGTTGGATTTGATAATACTGTTTCTACACATTTAAGTTTGATAGCCCATGAACACATAAAATTGATGTATTGAGATGTAACTCATTATCTCTACTGATGCCCAGCTAACACTCCCTCTTTCTCCAGTAATCCTTACTTCAATTGAGGTTGCGAGCAACCACCCTGTTTCTAAAGCTAGAAATCGGTTCGAAATCCTCTTCTCTTCTATTTTTCCAAATGCGGTCTGTCCTTAAGTGGTTTCAATATAGTTTCACTACATATTTTTATTTTGTGAAAACCTAGTTCTACCAGCTTAATACCTGACTCCCTTACTGAATCATCCACTTTTATCAGTCTTATCTGGCTCAGACCTCTCCTCCTTAATTCAAGCCTTTGCAAGAGCATCCCCACTGATCTTCAAGCATTATGTTGTATTGTGTTGCGCTATCCCACAATCTAGCTTTTTCAAAGCCATCTGAGTTTATTCTTAAAAAGTGCATAACTATACATCTCCTACTTGAAATCCTTCAGTTCATCCCCCCTGGACATAGAATAAAGTCTAGCTTCTTAGCACATTATGCTGAGTCCTTCAGTACCATTTTTTTGCAAACACCTCACCTATCCTGTAAAAACTCTTAGTTGTCAATAATTTCCTGAATGCTTTAGAACTTCTGTATATAAAGACTGGTTGATATAAATCTGTCCCTCAAGACTCAGCTTAAACATTTACCCTTGTGCTTCTACTGCTAGTTTGCCCTTCTGTCCTCCAGAATTCATTCCTGGTATTTGCTTCTAAGGGGAGAAAGTTTAGAAGTGCAGAGAGACTTAAATGTTAGACATTTCTTTTTCTCTCTCTACACTAACAAAATTAAATTCTACTGAAGAAGAAGAGAAAGTGGAAAAAGAAGACACCATCCAGAAACAATGGTGAGCTGATAACCACAATCCCTTAACTTGGGCTTGTTCAAGTATTTTATCTTCATGAGTTTATGAAAAGTATATTTAGTTTATCTCCTATTTTCAAGAAAACAAGTATTGTAATTTCATAGTCGATGATCACTCTATATATGACAGCACTCTAGACAGTCATTGAGGCTGGAAAAATTAGTATAATTTATAAGCACAGGGCGATAGGGGAAAGAAACCACACTCTTGAAGCTGTGTCCCTGGAGTGTTACATCTGTGATTGTAATTAGTCTCAGGGAGGCAATAAGAAATATTCCTGGAGAGTCTAGGAACTATAAAAAGAATATTTCTAAGAGAGAAGAGAAAAACAATGCATAGTTTGCTACAAGATCATGGGAAATTGCTTAACTTCCCTGGGCCTCAACTTTCTGACTAAAAATGTGAGGACACAATTAAACAATGAATGATGACATGGTGACATTGCCTCCAATTTGTAGAAAGATTTGTAGCGATGATTCCAGAACTAATTGTGCACTTCTATGGGATGAAGTTATAGGTAGATTGGAAAACTTCAAGTTGTCTGGTTTGTTTAGGACAGTCCTAGGTTGTCTTAATTGAATTATTTTTTAAAATGCCTTACAGTTTTAAAATTGTCCCATTTGGGGTGATAAATTATAATTGTAGTATGAGTTTTTTACTGAAAATTTTTAGGAATTGTGTGCAAGTCTGGCTTTTGCTAAATTCACTGATCCTGGAGAAGAGTGAGAGTTCAGAGTTGGACTAGAAAACTTTTCCTCCATTTAGATCTCCCTAAAAACATGTCTCTTTTTGTGATTCTCAAACTTTTAGCATAAGTCAAAGATTCATATAGACTTTTAAAAATAATTTTCAAGTGTTAATTACTTTGGTTTAAGTTTACGGATTCCAGTGAGACCCTTTCTTTTTTTTCAAAAAAGGATGTCATTCTTATTGCACTCCTCCATCGAAAGCTTTCTTGCTGAGGGATTTCAACAAAATATATACATAATTTTAACATCTGCAAGACTGATAACATTTAATTAAGAAAGCCAGGAGTACGACAAGACATTTTCATAGCAACACCTCAGGTAAGAGGCCGCCCTCTCAAATATTGCAACTCGTTTTATGTTTATTGCATCACAAAATTTCTCCTAGAAATTTAGAATTCAAATCAGATGAACTGATGCTCACAAATTAAGGTACTCTATATACCTATGGAGATCATGATATGGTAGGTGGAAAAGAGGAGAGACAGTAAAGGAGGAGGCAAACAAGACACTGTGAAACCATTAATTTCTTGTCTCTTTTTTCTCTTTTCCCTTCTCATCTCCACAGACCCCACACTCTCCCTTCTGCCATCATTGCTGCCCATCACTATATTATTTTTCCTACAATCTCAGTCTCCATAAACAGAGAGTTCTGCTATCTGGCATACAGTCACAGTTGAGTTAGTGAGGGACATGTGTTTTCAGGTCCCAAAAGTGAATGTCTTTCTCTCTTCATCTCTTTAATAACATGGAACTTGCTCTCAGTAAATTGACTGAGAAACAGGGCTTGAAAATACTGAATGCTCCTTTTTTAACCTACGGTTCAGCAAGCAGAGAAATTAACTTTATACTGGACAAGTGTGTTTCTGTAACAATGCTCTTCCCCAGTTCTTGGATGTTTTCTCTCCTGTCACAGGCTTTGATCCAGGCTTGTTAGCTGAGGATCAATCAATCTCATCACCACCCAAATCCTATATCCTAACCATTGTTTTCCCATCTCAACCCTAATCAAAATGTACCCCATTTGCTCCTGCATCCCACCAAGCATCTGCTTTTCCCCTAGGAAATAGGAAATAAGAAAGCAATGATGCTAATGTGACTGATAAGAAGATACATTTATGTCTTATTTAAAGTTATCTTTAAAAGAACCCTTCCCTTCATAGTAATTAGTCCTTCTTAAATGAGAAATACTACAAAGGTCTCAAGGAACATTGCCTTTGAGGATTTTCTTTGTCTCTCTGTATATCAGAATAGGTGTCACTGTCTCATGAAAAACAGCCACAGTTTACCCATAAACACTTTAATAAATGCTACTTTTTTGGCACATTATATTTCATTCCATCCTCCTTTTCCAGTTGAATTTTAAATTATTTGCTTTTATGAAATAATAATGACTTGTAATCTTTATGTGGAGCTTACAGAGAAATTATAAAAACCCACACTTGCCTGTCCTTCATCATTCCTCACATCCCATTATTTTACTTGTTAAACAATATTTTAGATTGTCCTAGATTTATTTTTTGTACTCAGGTTACAGCAGCTCATGTGTCTCAAGAGAGCCATTCCTCTTCTGCCTTATCTGTTTTTTGAGAACCTCGATAGTAGACTTGGCCGTGTGACCACACGAGGTAAAGTCATTCAAGCTCATCTTGTCGAACTTGTCATAGCCCTGAGATTTCACATAACAGAATTTCCCCTTGTGTATTCTTAGCAATGCCACACAACGGGGGACTACAGAATTCAACATGCAATATCATATTCTCTAAATTAAATGGTTATTTCCGAAAAAATTTCCAGCATTGTAAAATGTGGAACATAAAAATAAACAGAAGAAGAAAATAATGGCTCACCTCACTTATTCTATGTCAAGGGGGAAAATTCATAAGGAAAGAAAAGAAAATCTTTTCTATCCATGGTAGAGAGTTGGGGGCAGGAAGGCATGAGGCAGCATAAAGGCTACATTTTCTTTCACCATCTACAATCTTTGTTTACCATTGTAGTGTTGCCAAGGCAACAGCAGGTACTTATGACATCATGTGGAGATGGCTATCACAGGCACGATGGCCCTGTTGTTTAAATGTTATACTGATTCTTGTCCCTCTCTGTATTTCCTATTCCCTAAGGGAAAGATAAATGGATCATGGGTGGCCAAAGACTGTAATAAAAGAGGAAAACTAGTTTGTAGCCTATCTTTAGCTACATTATTCCTATTTCAGTTTTAGACCAATGGTGGTGAAACAAGAGTGCTTTGGAGTTAACAGATGCAGTATTCACGCTTCTGTGCCCTAACCTCCTCACCTGCCATCTCTTTCCTAAAAATCTCAAGAGAAAATAGATTTTATTGTCAATGAAGTGAGAAAAGGAAACATCTCAAACCCTTTCCTGGATCACCTCAGGCCTTTAGGTCATACCCTGTACACAGCTGTGTTGACATGAACTTGTTTCTTTATATTTCTCTCTCGCTTTGACTCCCTGTGACCGTAGAAACCCAAGTATAATAGAATGTTACCCTCCCTATATAACTGTCCCTTGCCAGATTGTATACAATGCTTCCGAGAAGAACTTTCTGCCCACTAATCCAAAAATGTAAGAAGGAGTTGCTTAAGTCTGCCATCAGGAAGAAGTGCAGATGTAGTAGTGTCCAATAGTGTGTGAATGGGGATGCAGGCAGGGAGAGCAGCATGAAAGGAAATGTCAGGTGGTGTGAGGTATAAGGTTTTTCAAAAAGAGGACTCTAGATCCACATGCTTTCTGCATATGCTACTACTTGGCTATCTGAAGAAAACTTCATCTATGTACTGTAGGGAATGCAGATAGCAGGCTTGAGAATAAGCTGGCACACCAATGACTTGCAGTCTACCCTAGGCACTCAGAAGGGAAAGCAGAGAGGTACTGTGGGGTCCCTGTGCCCAGGACAAACCTCACATAGCGTCAGGGAGAAGGTGCAAAGCTCAGCTTCACACAGAGCCTCCGCTCAGTTCCAGGGGAGAGGACTCTGCAAAAAGTGAAGCAGAATGGTTCATAAAGTGAGGGGAAGCTTTGGGAGAGAAACAAATTTGCCATGAGAGGCATTTGAAACATAAAATATTACTCTGTGAGGCACGTAGTATTATAGTAAAGAATTGGGCAAAGTAGGCAATAAATTTACAATGATGAGGTGCCAATGAACCATCGGTTGTAGCATCTGACCACATGGTTCCTTAAAGCCTAAAGGGAGCTGGATATGAGGCTTCTTTCTGTTCTATAAACTCTTCACTAGGTCAGGGCCTGCAGAAATTGCGCATCCAGCACTCTCTTCACCAGGCTCCCTCTTGCCAGCCTAGGCAAACTGAGACAACTTGTTGCCCTCCTGTTCTCCACATACCTCACGCCATTGTCAGATCCACCCACCATGTCATTCTAGGATAGCTTCCCAAACTTCTAATCTTTACTACCTCTCCTTCTACATTCAACTCAAAGGTCTCAACCCTATGGAATATAACTCTCCACTTTGCAAGCTGGTAGGGAGAACAATGCAATCGTTGGCCCATGTTCGGAGTAGCTGTGATCATTTTTATCACTCAATTCACAAAATAGCAAACTATTTACCAGACTGGCTCAAATAGCTAACCCTGCATCAAGTACATAGTGTCCAAGACCTTAGGACAATGTATGGGACAACTCTACTTGGAAATTATCGACATAAGGAAAAATCTAGAACTATAGCTTCTTCTGCCTCCTCCTAGGTAGGAATAAGACTTTTCAAGCAGTCTACCATATGTGGGCATAAAAGTGATATCTGTAACTCATAAATAAAATATTTTTTGCTCGTTATATGTATTTTAAGTTTTTAAGACAACACATTTCTCTTAAATGGAAAATGAGAATGAGAATCAAGTCCATGGATTTTGAAAATCATAGAAAACATTCTGATTAAAAAAAGTTATGATTCTGAAAAAAAAAAAGACGAATGTAAGTTCCTATTTTTATGTTATTGCTTTCTGCAGAAAGAGAAAAAAAAAAGTTTGTAATCTCTTGGAAAGGTGTTTTATTAAGAGTTATGTTTTCAATGAGGAATAGATTATTAGTGAATAATATCATAAAGTAAAGGTTAAACAATAATTGCCATAAAGAAAACTGGTTACATTCTTTAATACAAAAGCCAGAAATTTTATTTTTTAAAGTTATTAATTATATTTTTGGTTTATACTGCATTCATTTTCACGTGAGCAATTGTTAAAATGAAGTCTTTTTCATTTTATTCCAAACAATTAATTTTTAAAATTTAAATGCAGGACTTTATCTTTTCCTTATTATATTGTATTTTATGAAAATGCCACATTACTCACATTAACCCTATGTTACAAATGCTGAGAATTTTTTTGTCCTGTCCCTCTGATGACTCTCAGAATTTTATTTCTCTTCTGACAGTCAGAAGACTAATCAGCATTTAAGGAAAGAACAATAAATAAAGTGGAAAAATCTTGCTAAGTCCTGGCATAAACAGTAATAGGTTGATTGATGGGATAATAAAGGTCTACCTTATAATTCTCACAATTCTTTGCATAAATTTTTTCATACCTTTTATTTTGATGTACAAGGAACTCTCATTACATTCATTACCCAAATTCACAATTGTATACATTTTTCACCATTTGATTTATTTTTATCTGCCTATCTATCTGTGTATGTATATATGCAATTTTTCTGAACCATTTGATAATAAGTTGGAGACAATATGTTCCTTTACCCCTAAAAATATGTAGAAGTCTTCATTCTCAGTATAATGATATTGGGAGTTGGGGGCTTTGGAAAGTAATTAGGGTTAGATTAGGTTATGAACATGGGAACCTGGTCCTGTGAGATAAGTGCACTTTAAGAAGAAACATTAGATATTGGGGTGATCACTTTGTAAATTATATAAATGTTTAATCATTATGAAGTATACCTCATTTGAAACTAACAATATCGTATGTCAACTGCAATTGAAAAATATAAAAAGAAACCAGAAATGCTTGCATTCTCCCTCCCCTGTCCTCTTTCCATGCAATCTGCAACCTAAGGGGAGAGCTCTCACCTGAAACTGACCATGCTAGCTCCCTGGCCTTGAACTTCCAGCTTCCAGAACTGTGAGAAAATAAATTTCTTTTGTTTAAGCCACCCATTCAATGGTATTTTGTAATGGCAACCCAATTAGATTAAGACGCTAATCCACAGTGTCTATTAAAATTTTGTCAGTTGTTTCAATAATTAGCTGTTTTCTTTTCCTCAGTTCAGGATCCAACCTAAGATTATACATTATATTTTGTTATCATGTCACTTTAAACTCCTTTAATCTGGAAACTTTCCTCTTTGACTTTCATGACCTTGACATTTTGAAGAGCACAGGTCAATTAGTTCATACAACGTCATTTGATGTGAGTTTGTCTGACGGTTCCTCACTATTAAATTCAGATATTTTGTTTTGTTGTGATTATATTATATTATTTGCTTTAGCAGGGCCACCATGAAAGTGATGGTTAGTCGTTCTCTGCATCATATCTGGAGGTATTTAATATCAGTATTGATGATGTTTACTTTGGTATCTACCAGGTTTCTCCCCTGAAAAGTTGTTATTTATCTCTCTACAATTAATAAATATGTTTAGAGATATTTGAAGCCTCTGTAAATATCCTGGTCAATCAAAATTTAACCCATCAGTTTAAACATCCAATGATGATTTCCTAACTCCATCATTCCTTGTACACTTATTGGTTGACATTTATTGTAAAGAGCAGCTTTCCCTTCTCTTTGTCTGTTTTCTTTTTTTTCTTTTTTTTTTTTTTTTTAGTTTTATAAGAATGGACTTGTGAATTCCTATTTTATATAATGGATTTTAATTTTTACTCTTGTTATTGTTATTATATTTTGATGCTCAAATCATTCCCAAATCTGCCCAGTGGAAGCCCGTTCAACCTGGCTCCTATGTCATTTTCATGTGCTTGTCATTCTTTTGATGCTTTCTTACTTTCTGCCACAAAATGTTCCAGGCTCACTTTCTTTCCTGCTCCAGTTCTAGAATATCTCATTTCCCCAAAAAAGCTCTGATCATAGCTCCTTTTAGGGAAGAATGGTGATTAGATATTAAAATCATCTGGGCATTAGGTATGTTCTTTGCTTTGGTACAGTTTGCTTTAAGTCTTCTCAGCAGAGGTATGTATAAACACACACATACATACACAATTAGTTTCTTCTACATTATTCAAAAATTAAGTTAAGCTACACTCTTCATTTTCTTTTTATTCTTCTTTCCTTTTTTTTCCTTTTCACTTATGGCTGCAATTCTCTTTCTCTCTTTTCCTTCTTTTTATCCTCTCCTTCCCATGTTTATTCATAGTCTTCTTGCTTATTGTCAAGAAAAAGAAGACTCTGAATTTTCTAGGCACAAAAATAATTTACATCTCTCATTTATTCAAGAAAAAATGGTGACAGATAGGAAAGGTGCTGCAGACTGAAAATATGCCTGAAAGAGTTACAGACCTACCAGGTTTTGGCAGCATGCTGTGGCCCACCAAACCCCTTGTTCTCTACCAAAAGAATGAAGTATATAGTTCCTGGCAATTGTCCTTTGCAGCATCCCTTGGTCTGGGCATAACCATTACTCATAAGTGAGATGAACCAGGGCTTAATGTTAAAATCACTCTTGGCCTAAGTCTCCCAACAGTTAAATATAACCTTAAATAACAACTTTGCAGTTTGAAGAAATTACACTAAACACATTAACTTGGTTTAAGATCCCTAAATAAAAAATTCATAGACTAGTAAGTACTTCCAAAGAAGCAAAAATATTTAGAGATTCATAACTTGACACAAGTTTTTTCTACTCTAACTAACTTCCTAAAAATCTAATTAAGGGGGTGATTTATTTTCTTCATACAATAGTAGGCCGTGACTAACTGAGTGCAAATATAAAATATACATATCTGGTACAAATGTAAGACTCACAAGTCAACTTTTCTGGTACAAATTCAGGGCTCACAAAACTAAACCTTCCAAATCTGGTACACTTTTCAAGAATATTCTAAAGGGTTCATCTAGGTTGATGTGCCTGTCTTATTCTTGGCCTTATGGCTTTTGCCAAGTTATAGCTTCATAGAATTTTGCTCTGATGGACACTTTAAAATTATGCAGTCCTACTTTCTCATTCTATGCTCACTTCTAAAGGAATTATTTATTGTGACAGTTTTAAAAGGCAGAGACCATTTAGAATTTTACATTACTTTGAATAAAATTATTTCAGTGCCTACATAAGGTTATGAGTCAATGAGCTTTTAAATATTTCAATCAAACATACATTGATTTAGTTTATTTATTAAATATTGACCATATGACTGAAACTGTGTAGGTGCTATGACTACAGCACCCTGGCTGGTACATGGAGACTAAACGGTAGGGGACTGTGGACAGAAGAAAGATCAGTTAGGAAGCTCTTGCAATAATAACCTAAGCAAAAGGTAATTGTGACATGAACTAGGATGATAGGTAAGGTAGTAGGTTAGTTGGACTTAGATATGGTTTGTTAGAACTCACAGAATATGCTAATGGATAGAATCTGGAATGTGAGAAAAAAAGTCAAAGGTGACTTGCAGATTGTATTTGTTTTTTCAGCCTGAAAAACTGCAATAATAAAATTGCCCTTTATATTGGATGGGGAAGACAAAGGGAGAAAAGATTTGGGGTGGAAAGAAGTCAAGCATGTTTTGTGGGCTGATAAATTTGAAACAAATATCCTATTTCAAAGTAGAAATATGTTAAGTAGTCTAAGTGAATAACTTATTTAGGGTTCAATGGAGAAATTAAGACTGGAGAAGTCATTAGCTTATAAATAGGATTTTATAGCATCAGACTAGTATCCAAAGGTGTATTTTTAGCTGGCATTTATTAAAGGTTTACTGTGTGCCAGCAACTATTCTCAGGGCCTTCCTTAGACACAGTGATTTATTGAGCTCTCACAGCAATCCAATCCAATCAGATAAACACTTTGATTATTATAATTTACAAATGAATAAACTGAAAGCAGAGACTATGTAATGTGTTCTAAGTTGTGTTGCTAGTAAATGTCAAAGCAGAATTTGAACCCCAGCAGTTCAAATCTACAGTCTCATTCTTAACTTTTATGCTGCTCCTAGTTATGTTATACGATTTTACTCACAAGAAACTTACAATTTAGTTGAACAAGTACAAGTAGCACACATGAAAAACTAAAGGTTAGGGACAAACATTTTGGCATTGAATATGAGGCAAAGGAGTTTAGAATATGTGTGAACTTCCAAGATAATAGGACACAGAAGTAATTAGCTGCTTCATTATGATTAAATTACACACTGGAGAACTGAAAGAATTTAGCAGGTTCCATAGATATCCGATTTATAGCCACAGATTAGCTTAGTCATGGGTATTATCAAGCTCATAATAGCTAATCATTTAGATATTGTGCACACCTTGCCCTATTGCAGAGGCCTTTTGTAAAATCTTACTGCCATTTAAGTCTTTCATAATCTCCAAACAGCAGTAAAGAGTACTGCTAAAAGATTCATTTCATTAACCCCTTGTCTTCTAAGTAGACAATTATAGTCCATGTTCACTTCATTCTACATAATAAGCAAGAACTTAGGAACTTTGTGGGAATTTTAATTAACTCCACAGAGACTTATTGAGCACCCAAATTGAGAATGGTAAAGTCCTTAGCCCTATGAGAGTACATTTGCCCCAAGATCTTGCAAGCGCCATGCTCTCCTTAGACACATTGATTTATTTAGATTTCTGCTGATTAATTTCCCTCCTTTGAATATAAAACAGAAGTCTCAAACTTCCTAATGAGGAAGTACTTCTACTTTTCCTATGCAAGGATGACCATCTATCTTCTATACCTTCTATACCCCTGCTATTAGATATTGCCTTTGCTGACAGTGCTGAAAGTTTATGTTGTAAGAATAGACTTCCTAGAAAGATTTTTCCAATTCAAAGAACCATTTGAATGAAGTACAGTGTAAAGTAGTAATGAACATTTCTCCTATGCTCTAGGTTAGTGTTCAGCATGGCTCACAGACCAAATCCCGCCCATTATCTGTTTTTGTATGACCCATGGGCTAAAAATGATTTTTTTTTATTTCTATGTGGTTGGAAAAAATGAGAAGACGAATATTTCATGATATGAAAAAACTATGGCAAAATAACATTTCAGTGTTCATAAAAGTTTAATTGGAACATGCTTACCCACTTACATATTGTCTATGGCTATTTTTGCACTTTACAACAGTACAGTTGAGTATTTGTGACAGAGACCATATGTCCTGCAAATGCTTGTCCTTTACAGAAAAAGTTTACCAAATCCTACTCCATGTACTTGAAAAAAAGATCAGCCATACATATTTCAGAATATAAAAAGTTATTTATTTTTGTACTTCTGTCTTTGAAGATTATAGCACCATGTGGCAGAGCCTGGTCAACATTAAGAGGACCACCTTTATCAATGAGTTAGAAAAGAGAACACCATTGAAGCAAACCAAGAAATCATCATTATTTTTTAAAATTTGATCCATCTTGAGAGAGGGCCAAATCAGAGTTACCACTGGCTGCTTTTTAATGACTCTCCACTTTTCCTTTAAGAAAGCTCATTCCTAAATGTTTCATATGGAGAATTTCAGGGCTCTTCATGTGCATCAGTGTAGAAGAAGGCTTTATGGCCTAAGGACAGAGCCTTTGTACTTAACAAAATCAAGATGAATATTTTATAATCATATAAGACAACTAATCACAATATTTAGAATTCAACTATCTCTTATCATCCCAACAACTTAACTAGGCAAACTAAGTATATTTATCCTTGGTATACTAAGTAAACTGAAGCCCAGAGCATCACTGTTGTATAATAATAAAAAAAGCTTTAAGCTTAGATTCAAAATCCCCAACCTTCCTCCCACTCGGCTCTCTAAACAGCAGTGTCCCTTATCTTGAAATAGAAGTGGGAACCCTTAACCAGCTAATTTCTCTGGGATGTTTCTTGTAAAATCAAATGAGATATATATAAACATGCTCTAAAAACTTTATAACATACTTTAAAAAAAGAAGAAAGAGCAAAAAGGAAAGTGATTTGCTTAGATCAAGTAACTCTTGGATAACTGGTGGGTTTCACCTGCCTTCCATCCCATTAGTCAAAACTAGTGAAGGTGAAAATGAAAATCACTTGCTATGGGAGCCCAACTTTTTGGTCATCAAATGTTTTAAGCTTACTTAGGATGAGTTTCACACCAGAGGGACCTGTGAGCTGCAACAGCATTGCTCTCATCTACTTCCTATGGCAAGTAGAGAGACAATTACACCTCCTGTAATGAATGTCATTAATTTAAGATTCTGTTTTCTAACATAGCTGTTAATATTATGAGTATCAAGATAACAGTGTTTCGGATGCCACTCAAACTATGTATTTTTCAACAAATTGCAAATTTACTCTACTAAACAACATATTTGAAAAAAAAAATCACCATATCTTTGGAATTCAACGAATTGTTTGTATAATGGTAGTGTTCTCCATTACATGCCTGAATGCATTAATTAAGCACAGAGAGAACAATAAGCCTAAAAAAGCATGAAGAGATGTACCTGAACCAGTAGGAAACACACATTTCAACCACTCCAGAATCTGGCAGGTCTGTTCCTAGAGAAGGAGAATGTTCCAAGCACTGTATCTACATTTCATGTTTTGCTTTTCTGTGAGAAATGAGAGCTGTATGTCCTTGATTATAAACATAAACTTGAGATGGGAAGGTTCTTACATTGAGAATTTACCTATTTTTCATGTTATTGACACCTTTTGCCTGCATTGTTTAAAAGCTTAAGGTCATTTTTGGACTCATTTTCCCTCAGGCTGTGTATACCCTTGCCTTAAAATATCACCACATTCCTGGGAACTTCTGAGGCTTTTTAATAATCTCTGCTGTCTGATAGCAAATTATGTGCCCAACTAGTCCGACAAAGACTCTGCACAAGGCTCATGCAGCTTCATCCCTATTGAAAAGGCAGTTTCTGAGCCACATTTGGCTGACATGAGGGTTTCAAACAAGAGTTCATTTTTCTGGGTTCCCAACAAATACATTCACTAATTCATTCACCAAATATGTGTTGAGCATTGGAATAGTCTGGATTCTGAGAATAAAAAAGTGAGTAAAATAGATAAAATCCCTGTTCCCATGATATTCACTTTGGTGGCAGTAGGAGGAGAGAGACAAATAATAATAATAAATAATAATAAACAGAGCATCTTGCATAAGAGGCTTCTCTATAATACAATATGTATAATATAAAGTGGTATTATGGTATGCTAGGGAGAAAATATGATGTGATGAGGGGTCAAAGTGGTAAGCTGGAAATACTATCTTATTCAGAGAGCTCTGGTCACTCTTGATGATGCTCTCCATACTTCGGGTTCTCCTCTTCTTTCAGGAACACTAGACGGTTACATTTCCTCACATTTTAAAAGTTGGGTGTGATGATGTGACTGACTTTGGCCAATGAAATCTCTTAGCCCATTGATCTATGGCTACCCTATCTAAAGATAAAGGCTGAGGGTCCAAAACGTAGAGATTGTGCATCTATCCCCATGTGCCCAGCTTATTTTGACAAGTGACTGAGGCCCAGTGTATGCTGTGTGTCATATTTAATCAGGTCTTCTTTCTCTATTACAGTGGGAGCCACTGAGGCATTTTAAAACTTTTTAACAGAGGGAAAATATTGTCATGTGCTGGTTTCAAGGAAAACAAAATAAAAATGTGATATTAGTTACCCAAATGAAAAAACTCTCTCCCCAATGCTTCCTCTTCCCAGGAAGATACCATGAAGGTAGAAAGATCTGAAAGTCTGATGGCAATGGTCTTATGCTTGTCAGAAGAGTAAACAATCTGATAAATCTTAAAGTAAAAATGTCTGTTCATTGAGCTCATAATTGACCAAATATTTGACCACCGATTTTTTTTTTACTTTACATCTACAAAAATTCCTCAATTAGAGGCAATTCTTCCAATGTATTTAGTTCTATTACGCTTTTGCTGGGCATTTTTTACTATAAGTGCCACGTTTTTAAGTACTTATTTAGGTAATGTACAGTTTGACTAGCTAAAACAGCTACAAAAATTTCTAGAATTGAGAAATTTGTTTAATCTGAAAAGTTAGGAAAAAACATAGCTCTTCAAGGAGAAAATGGAGCCCAATAAAGCTAGAAGCAGATGCAAATATGTCTACCTAGAATGAAAGAAAGATTTCCACTGGGAAATACTCTCATAACTGGAAATTAGCCTTCTCTTTTTGACAGCTAACTACTGTACTTTAAAACATTCTCTTTAGAATAACTAAAATAATTATGGTTATTGCATCCATCTGATGGAGAAATGGCTCATGAAGAGATAAAGATGGAGAGTAAGCAGGCTGACTGGTCCTATCTAGTTAAAAGCTGTCATCTAATTCAACACATTCTCAGCAATAAGAAGGTCTCAGGCTATTTTGTAATAGGGAAATGGTGTTCCAAAGCATGAGTCATGCAATCAAATGTTCTCCCTAGCATCACCAATTCTCCTATATGCAGTCACAATTTTTATTTTTATGGAAATGAGGACCCAAATTTTTTTACATACAAATTAAATAGAATATTTTTCCTCACATACAGGGTGTCTCCTAAAAAAATGTTATTCTCTTTTCTTGTTGAATATCTTGGTGATCTTTGCAATATGAAAGCACTAAATTATAAACATAGACATTAATTATCTATTTTTCTATGCTTTCTCTTTTTTTTTCCATTATAGGAATGACTTTGTTTTTTTTTTTTTATTCATCCTAAGTTAATACCATACAACTGTAATATTTAAACTTCTAAGTCCTGAAAATAACTGTGCTTCAATTTCAGCTTGTCCCATGCAACAGTCAAATCAAGTTAAAAATGCACGTACATGTGAGGGGCTTTGACATCAAGATATCATTTGGCTATTAAACATTCATAGAACTGCTTTTCTGAACATCAACTATTTATCCACATACAAAGCACTGAGATTCAAACTCTGTTGAAAATAAACATTTTGAAATAATTAATTTTCTGCCACTGGCTGTATTCCTATCATAACCTTTGTTTCCCCCAAGGTTAATATGGGCTGGTCCCAAGTGCAGGGCAAGCTGTTGTTTCTCTCATCCTCCTGTAGGACCAGCCTGCCAACTTCTTTTAATTATGGTGTCCTAGGCCCAGCTTAGCTTGCCCAAGTGCTTGCTAAATATTTTTTTGACACAAGTGGCACAAGCTACAAAGCTCTATCAAAAAGTACAGAGGGGAACTAAAGCTTTTTCCCAAATTCCAAAACAATTATCCCTTCTTTGACTAGAGGAGAAACTACAATGTTAGTTCCACAGAATTTTTCATATGAGGAAGTGAAATTGAGCCTTTAACCTCCACTCTCCTGAGGGCTAACTTTGTGACCTGCCTGCTCCCTTTGGTGCTATGTTGCCTAGAGAAGAATTGAGCATATATGTTTTTATGTGAGCAAGAGGGAGAAGGTTCTTAATGCTGTGGAATGCTGTCTCGACTTTTCAAGAAAATGGTCCTGTTCTCTGGCTCCATTGTAATCACACCCATGTAAAATTCTGAAATGTCTTTAGTCATCAGAGAGTTTTTTTGCTTCTCTCAGTTTTGCTCTCCTCTAACAATGAGAAAGTCTCACAAAGAACTTTCTGGTTATATCAAAGTCACATTTGCCTCATTTATTTCTGTTGTCGTGACTTGAAAATCTCTTCATTGATGCAAGGTCATAAAATTGAACTCTACTAAGTATATTGCATAAGCTCACATTTTAGTCTGTGTTTCTGTGCTGCCTTTTATTTTCTTTAACCTATAAGTTAATGTCCTTCCTCTTAAAAATGAAAAAGAAACAAAACTAAGCATAACGTCTTTAATAAAAGATAATCTTACCTATACAGGGTGACTTTGCACAGACTTCTATATGATCAAAGATATGAATCTGACTTTCTCAGAGTTTACTTCAGACTCATTATCTATTATTTGGCTAGATAGGCAAGGACCCTTGCTATTCATTTATCCAAACTGTCTGCTTTTATAGATAATGATATTGATTAGTTAAGTGGTTTGCCTAAAATCCCATGACAAAGTAAGGAGAAAGTAGGACTGGAAAGCAATTTCCCATACTACAGTATATGTAATATTTGTTTTGTTGATCAAATTTGCTTACTGGGAGTTAATGAAGTACCTACCTTGGGAGCAAGTATAGAAATAAATACAGAAAAATAGTACATTAATTTAGAAATGTGATCATAGTAGTTTAGCTATTATTTTGGTGATGAATACTACATGTATGTATAAAAGCATAACATACAATTGTTTATGAAATGTTATCATTTTCTGGCCTTCAAGAGATAAGTTCCCTTAGACAAAGAGATGGCATAGGCTTGCTAGAAGCCTTAGAACTTAGTACAAAATCTCTTTTAGCCCCAAGACAATTCTCTGGCAACATTAAAGTGAACTTCTATAACAGCATGGATTGCTTTGCAGAAGTTCACTAAGCAGCACCCCATGTAACAAAGATGGAACCAGTGGTCAAATTACAAGTGGCAACACGATACTATACCATTTCAAAGCAAATTTGTGGTATTTTTAACATTTTTCTAGTCACAATTCTTGGTTTAATTTCTTGAATTCATATACATCATGTTAACAATTCCCCAAATCTTATTTAAGGAGCAGATAATTTTATTGAACAATTGATATTTTGTTTTCTGTGTCTGATGTTTTAGTTTAAACTAAAACATTACCCTATCTGGGTAATGTCAAGTCTGTGAAATACAGGTGATATTTTTGTATTTAATGGCAAATGAAGAGGCATTCGTGTGACTTTGCATTTGCAACATTTTTTCTCTGAATAAGATTACTTGCTTGCTTATTCAGGGGTCATAAGGTTGTTTTAAAAACATCCCAGTTAGGACTGTATACAATAAAACTGACCTCCAGTAAGGCGTAGAGTAGGCTCTGTGCAGTAGACATTAACGAAAGCCCCATTGTGATAGTTTGGGAAAATAACACCAGTTCTCACTTTCTGTATCTACAGTTTTATCCAACTAATTGTGCAGTACACTCCTTCCATGAATGGGTTTTACCACCTAGCTTACTTTGGCCAGTGTATCACAAATAGAGGCTTGGAATGAGCTTGTGAATCTGAGCTTGTCCTCTTGTCCTCTGTTATTTCCATAAGAAACTTGCATTGACTGGTCTGATCATCCCAGAAGAAGCATCAAAGTCATGTGGAATGGAGCCAGTTCACAGATGCAGGAGTGAGTTGTTGAACTACAGGCAATTAAGTGGGCTCAGTTAGTTGCCAGCTGACCCTCCAAATACATGAACAAGCCAGCAGAGATGCTTAGCCCATTCCTGCTGACTCCAGAAACATAAACAACAAATTCTTATTGTTTGTTACTAAAGTTTTATGTATATTCATTATACTGCATAATTGTGGCAATAGTTGAATGATCCACATGTGGATTTCTTTGTCCCTCTAGATCATTTCACAATGAATATCCTGCCCCACTATTTGACATCTTGCAGTAAAGCAAGAAAGAAAAGTGTTATTCAACAGTAGTCATATTTCCAGCACTGTGGAGAGATACACAAGAAAAACAAAACATGGTCCATGTCTTCAAGAAATTTATAATCGTTTTGAGAAAGAAAATTCACATACCCACAAGTGATAATTTTTCAGTGTATCTTCACGAGGGTCTTACATCAGCTTTAATCAAAACATGACCGTTTTTGGTGCCAGGTCAAGACTCACTGAATCTAAAACCTCTAGTGGTTGGGCCCAGAAATACATATTTCAGAAAAGCTCTTCAGGGAATTCCAATGCCCTCCTCTGGTTAAAAACCAATAGTAAGGACAATAAAACACATATCGTGTCTGTACATAAGTGTAATGCAGTGTAGGAGAAAGATGAGATCATTAGAATTAGAGGCTCAAGTTGTCAAAGTCTTAAGAGGTGAGGTCTGAACAATTTCTTAAGAATCACAGGATTTGGGTAAATAGAGAGGAGGTGGGCATACAAGCAGAGAGAACATCATAAGTTCTGGAATTGAGATGGGAATTAATATGGCATCGATAGAACAGAGAATTATTTATTTGTGCACTTATTTATCTACCAAGAACTTCTTTAACATTTCCCATGTGCCAGCATTAGTCTAAATTCTTTACCAATATCAACTGTCATAGCAACACTATGAGATAGGCCCTAATATCATTCCACTTCAAAGTACAAGCTGACTACTGTGGAAGAATTCCTATATTCTAGTGAATGATTTTATATTCATGGGATTAGTATTTGATAGAAAAATTCTAAATGTCTAGAATAATTTTTCTTTGCAAAGAAACCTATAGAGAAATACCAAAGTTGCTGTCCACTACCTTGAAATTAGACATAATAATAATTTTTTCTCAAGTGTACATAGGTTGCAAAAAGGAAAATAAAAAAGAGGTAAGAAGGAAAGAATAAAATTATATATCGACTGTAGTTGAATTTTATTTTAATATAATTCAGTAAAATAGCTTACTTCTAACAAACAAGATCCCTCTTCTTAGAGAAAGTATTCAGGCTTTATTCCATTTTTAAAGGCAAAAGGTCATAGTCTTCCCTCAGTAAGTGAAAAAGTTCTGGGGATTCTGTCTGTATAGGACCAAATTCCTAAGCAAGATAATCGTCTAAAGAGAGAACTGTTGTATGGGTCTCCAAAGCTTTGCATTGAATCTAATAACATTCACACAAGGTTAATCATTCATATTTTACCAAAAGTCTGCTTATCATGAGTATATTGTAGGATGTGTCTTTTCTTGTTTGTGTAATAAGAAGTTTTTCTCACCTATAAATAAGCTCTAAAAATTATTCTAACCTCTTGCTTTCAATTCTGGAAATCTCTAGACATGAACACCTACTTTATTGCTCTGTTATATCATATCAAAAATTTTGCAAATCCAGACAGATTTTATACATACTTTTCTATTTTCCAGAGTAACATCTAACTCTTTTAAGTCTAACTGATTTCTATCTGAAAATACGTATCTAGTAATCATCGAATTATGAACTTAGTAAAAAAACATAATTTTATAGTGCTGGAATGACTATCTATATGGAACTACCAGATTTTAAGAAAAAATTTAGACTAACTTAACCAGATATCTTTCTAACTTTTCTTTAAACATTTTCAGGGGGAAAAATGTTACATGGGTTCTTCCAGTAATTTATTCTCTGGGTTTTACTTTCAGTTAACAAAACGCTATGTTAAAGAGTAGATGAATAAAGCTTTCTAAGTTTACCTCCTGGTAATTTGAGACTTTAAAATTGTTACAAACTAATCAAGACATACAGTGCTAATTTTTTTTTTTTTTTTTAGCAGTTGTCAGTTTGTTTTCTCTGGAGAAAAATGTGAATACAATTAAAAGATTAATTGCATTGATTGATCCTTATAATCTTCTTTGGCCTGTTTGCTTACAAATCCATTATTTACCCTTCTGTTCTGTTACAGGGAGACTGACCCATAAAGACTGTGTTTCCCAGGACTGTGTATGTTGACTTCTGGCAGGGTTTATTCAAAAAGGGGTTCTGATAGCAGACTAGGACAGAAGGGATGATAAAGAGAAAGGAGAAATAGGATATTTCCTCCTCTCTCTTCCTAAGTAGTAATTCTGATGACATGCACTGCTGCAGCTCCTGCCAGACAGGTATACCATATGGCCTTTGTAGATAACCTCCTCTATCTTGTCGTTTAAATTTATGCACGTTAGCTGTTTCATGCTGCTATTAATTTGAGGGTTTTCCCTTTTCCCTGTTTGGCTTTTAGCTCTTGTTTCACCTATGTTATTAATTATCTGTAGTAAATGCCCTCTATTTGAAACACTTAGAGTGGTTTCTGTTTTCCTGACTAGACTCTGACTTATAAACTAAAAGTAACCAATTCCTAAAAATGACTTCAGGCATCTTACAATAAAGGCACAGAACCGTAAGACCCAAAAACAAACAAACAAACAAGCAAACAAACAAAATGAAATCTATCTAAATCAAGAGGTAGAAGACAGAAGTTTAGAAATTTATAAATTAAATTTCGTTTTGCAGTAGAAATTTTTCTCTCAGCCATTTTCCCCTCTAAGTCTGAATAGTGAATATTTCATAAAATCTATTTAAATAAATTTGTCAGAACAATATGAAATGAGAGCATATTGGTGGAGATAAGGGCTGCAGGACAGTCAGAGAAGCAGATCTTCCTGAACTGGTGTCCTAGCCCTGCCTGGACCAAGTCTATCACACACGCATCCACCGTATGCACAGGGCAAGTGCAAGTCACATATGCAATGCCCTCCCATAGGCACACTCAGGTTTATAAGCTATTCTATTTCTTTCCCTTCCTCTCAAGAAATATATCATAATATATAATGCATAATAATTAATGAAATTATTATAAGAGTAACCTTGAATGCTTTCTAATTTATCTTAAAAATTAAATCATTCACAACCTTTGATATTTTATTTGAATAAAATAATTGGTTGCAACAGAACTAACAACTAATCAATAACTCAGTATTATAACATATGGAGAATTTCTGGTTTATATTAATTGCAGGCACCATATAATTGTCAGAGTTCTTACCTCATTTTGAATACATAGGAATAATCTGTATGTTTTTGAAACATTATAAAAGTAAATTAGAATGAACAATATGTTATGTACCAATGGTCATGATCACATGTACTCTTAACAGTGATAACATCTGGAAATGGAATGAGCAATGAGGCTGTCATGCTCTGCAAGCTATGACTTAAAACAAATTAATTATATCAACTATATGACTAATAAGTTCTAGATTTATTAGTAAGAATATCTATAATCAATGAATGCAAAATTGCCAATTGTACTTCATTAAAAGGTACCAAATAAATTGTAAAAGACCAACCAGACCGATATTCCTTTGTATGATCATGAATATCCAGTGAATTCTAAATTCTATGAAGTCAAGAAAGGAAATAAATTAATACTGCAACTGATTAGCTTAGTTATTAAAACAAAGTCACTGCTATAAGTGAAATCTTTTATAAGTAAGTTAACCCTATTGTAGGGCCTAACATTAAACAAAGGCTGTCACCTGCTTAAAAAAAAATGTTTAATTTTATCACAAGTAAATCAGAAACAGAGAATGTGTATGGATCAACATGAGCACATCTCAACCACTAAGAAAAAACATCTTGATTGTATGACCTGAGAATTATCTAAAATTTCCCTTTTGTAATATAAAGTATAGCATTAAAGTTAAAATTTCCCATTGTTTTATATTACCTCATTAAGGTAAAAGTTCCATTAAAGTAGGAATGTGTTTCTCTTGCTCACTTTGTCTCATAAATATCTCCTATGTCTCACAAATACTTTACAAGGTGCTCAAAAAATATTTGTTGAACAAATAAATAAATGGATGAATAATACTATCCTTATTCTAATTTGAATGTCTCAGGTGTTTGATTGTGATAAATTGCTATTTTATTAAGAATATCATTTCAAATTAATGTATACAAATAAAAATTAAGTCCATTCTTATCAGAGGCCATTAAGAAGTTTGAACACACAAAACTCCTTTCACTTCTGGAATGATTTTTCCCACCATCCAGTGTATATAATGGGAATAGTTAGACATTTCAACTATGGAAGAAGTGTTTTCCATTTGCTGGACTTCAGAATTTATATCTTTTCAGCCTCCTTCTCATGATTTTATTCCTTGGACCCTGAAGAGCTTATAGACGCCAATATTATAAAAATAAGTTGTAACAATTTCCATGGGGGGACATCCCTTTTGGCAATTTACAATAAAGACCAAGAATCCATGTGGTTTGGCTAACCAAACTTTCCTGGAAACAGTCATCAGACATAATAGAAAACTGACCTCTCTCCTGCCAGTTCCATTCTTTTCCAGGAATAAACTCAAAAGTATCCCTTCAGCAAAAGTTCCCCAGTGACATCCTAACAACTAATCTAATTCTTTTCCCATAAAAAGTGGAGAAATATCAGTCCCATAACCTTTAAGAGACTGAACACATTACCAGAGTTGTTAAAACTTAACAGTTCTTGACACAAGGCCAATCCTAAACTTTTGCACTTTTCCCATACTAATAGTCACCTGACTCCTATTTAAATATTTGGTAAGGAACTATAACCAAACAAATCATTTACTTTTTCTTACTAATTGTTCTAATAAGCACTAATGTAAGGGCAGCAAAAATATGTCTACAAACACTGTTATATACAACTGAGACCATGGACAGGATTTAAAAACATTCAAATGTGTTTAATCCAAGCATTTACATGCTGCCCATCTTCTATCTGCTGCAAAAAAAAAAAAAAAAAAAAAAAAAAAAAAGAATCCTCTGGTTGGAAGTGAGTATAATAGAATAAATATCATTTGAGACTCTGCCAGTAGTACAAACAATTACCAATTCTATACTGTGCTCTTCTGCCTCCTTTCTCTCTTACCATGAAAGAAACTAAGGCAGCAAGAAGGCTACATCCAGCTGGGCTCTCTGTGAGGACACCTCTCTTTCTATAATCATACTCCACAAAAATAAGCTCTTGCTTCTGGGAGATCAAACAGGAATAGACTGCAGTTCTGCAGAAAATAAATAAGCAGACATCAAAGATCTGTAGAAATTTTGATTAAGAAACTTGCTCAGTCTTTCTGCACTGCAGACACAGCACTAGTGACATGTGCTGTAGCTAGAATTGAGCTTATAAACTCTTATTTTTGCCTTTGAATCCTATGCTATTACATTGGAGCACACCCATCAATTTGGGCATCTTAATAAAAAATTAATAAAATAATGACCCTTGCCTGAACCTAGTCTTTGAATCAAGAGGCTCATTCATAAAAGAGTGTTAAAATATTTTTGTCATTCGACACTTCTCTCAAGAGTGAGGTTTAAATTCCTTGTAGAAACTGAGAAGAAAGTAATACCTAATCAAAAATGATTTTGCTCTGGTGAAATATCAAGGCAAATTGTTTTCTTGCCCAAGGACATCATACTACATATTACCACAATGAAAAGAGTGTCGGGGAGAAACAACAACTTTGTCTTATTCTTACAACCATTCGTTTAAGTCTGAAGATCCAATCAACAGATGACCAAACTTCAAAACTGCAGACGAATGCGAATAGTCAACAACATTAGACCTATGTAGGCAAACTTCCAATCAAAACCACCTGAATAAAAATATATTAAAAAGTTAAACTGTAAAATTATTACATGGAATGAAAAAAAGCCAACCAGAAAAATGAAGAACTTGAATAATTTATGTAATTTGGCCAAACATTACACTATTGCTCCAATTTTGACCTTGTTTTGCTAGGGCTAATTTCTCCTGCCAGATTCTCTTGTCTGGTTTTACATGGCTGTCATCTTCACCCTTGCGGCGCTTGATCTCATCAAAAATAGCAAGCAGATCTTTAAAAATAAATTATATCACGTTTTTGGAAACTATAAGAACTTAGGAATGACCTGTGTCAGGGCAGAGACTGTTGAAAAGAAAATCTCCATCCTAAAGTCCCTAGCCTTGATTACCTAATTGTTTCTAAAAAAAAAAAAGTCTGTTCATCATTGTCTTCTCTTAAATTCGCCATTTGAATGTAACAAGTCACCATCCACCTTGTTGAGAGTTTCTTTTGCTGTGCAGAAGCTGGTTAGTTTGATTATAGTCCCATTCATTTATTTTTGCTTTTACTTCCCTTGCTTTTGGGGTTTAATTCATAAAATACTTTCTGAGACCAAGCTCCATAAGTTTAGTACCTAGTGACCTCATGGCACAATACTGACACATCTGACTCCACACAATTTTGAGATATGTAAGACTCTGCACAATGTTTGAGAGTATGCAGAGAAGACAGTGTTCAGATAGGTTGTGCTGCAATGTAGATAGCAGCATGGTTTGTGATTAAGAGCCAGGCTCTCAACTCAGAATGCATTAGTACAAATTCTGTCTTCAACACTCACTAGCTATATAACCTTAGACCAACGCTCCCCAATCTTTTTGGCTCAAGGAACCAGTGATCCTAAAGCCTGATTATCTGAGGTGGAGCTGAGGTGGTGATGCTAGTACTGGGGAGTGGCTGCAAATATAGATGAAGCTTCACTGGCTCACCAGAGCTCACCTCCTGCTGTGCAGCCCAGTTCCTAACAGGCCACAGACAAGTACCGGTCCTGGCCCGGGGGGTTGGGGACCCATAACTTAGACCTCTCTAAGAAGCAGTTTCTTCATTTGTAATGGAAATCACAATAATACTTCATAGTGTTGTTGTGAATATAAATGAGATGATATACGTAAAGAGTTTAGCTGTTCCAAGAACATACTAAACTCTCAATAAATGTGAGCTATTGTTATTTTTCAATAATATATTGAAAATACATTTAATATATACTGAAAAATACATGTCTAGAATATAAGAAAAATGACAAAATGTAGGAATATTTTTATACAGTTTATATATATACCTATGTCTAGAAGTTATATTTATAATAAATTCTTTGATGAGCTTATTATTGTTTTAATCAAATTTTATTTCTGTTACTTTGAAGGATTTTTATTCTGCAATCTTGAGATCTGTTATTGTGGATGTCTTATGGCACTTATAGATTATGTTTGAATTGCTCAAAGACAAATCTAGAACCTTTGAATGACTGAGATAAAAGAGTCTTCAAATTTTTTACTGCACATCTCCTATTTACCTTATTTATCAATTTTCTTCAAGATAAACTGGAGTGGCCAGTTTGTTTCATTTATAAACTATCTTTTCTAGGGCAGTATTTATGCAGCTGAATGAATAATTCTTTCAAAAATTAAAGTCAAGAATTTGGAGAAAAAAAAAGCTCTTACTGACAAAGTGCTTCTATAAATAACCTAGAAATCACATTTGTGCGCTCTATTATTAAAAGGATCCAGTCTATTACTGTACTCTCATAGCACTTAGAGACCTCACCATGCTGGGTATTAAACAAAAGCCACTATCTGAGTGTCTTACCTTGCATCACCCTATGAAAACTCACTCACAAATGTCCTTATAATCATGTTTTAGGTGACTTTTTGATTACACAATCCTTGATGAGGTTCATATCAAATGCTATTGTACAACGTTGCGTTACTGAATTGATCTGAAGGTGACAATGCAGATTCAATAAAATACCTCACAGACATAGGAAGGTTCCGGTCAGCTCCTAGCAGGCATGATGGATATGCCTAAGGTCTAAAGCATGATGACATTTCTCAGGCACTGAATCAGACATTGTCAAATGAAGCCAGCTGAATCCATTAGGTCTATGTAAAGATGTTCTTATATAGCATGTGAATGCTGATTTTCCTCTTGGAAAACTCCTTAGAAATTTCAAAAGATTGAGTGGGTCAAGAGTCCTCCCTCTAGCCAATGCTTGGTTTTATCTGGTCGGTCA
>CM053503.1:107583861-107611369 GCA_028627145.1 Eidolon dupreanum | reverse complement strand
TTCTTTCTTTCTTTCTTTCTTTCTTTCTTTCTTTCTTTCTCTCTCTCTCTCTCTCTCTCTCTCTCTCTCTCTCTCTCTCTCTTTCTTTCTTTCTTTCTTTCTTTCTTTCACTCCTATCATTCAGGTGTTGTATCTTTTGGGAAAATATTATTTTCCTAACTTTTCCTCCAATTTTTGTTTTTTGATTTCTTCTGGGAAGATTGCTTCAAATATATATTCCAAATGTCTTCTTGATTTTAAGGTTTCTATTATATCATATTTGTAGTTAGAAAGAGTTCCTTCTTGTTCAGGGCTGCTCCTTTGTGAAAGTATCCTCTTCTTAATTCAAATGCAATGCTTTTTAACTAACAACTTTACCTGCAGTTTTTTTTCTTTTAAAGCTTTATTCTCTTTCCTCTGTTTACTTTATCAGCTTTGTTTCTCCCTTTTCTACTTGTTCTTTTTGGCCCTTGCTTTCTAAATTAGGGACTTCCAATGTTTGGTTTTCCCTGGCCAGAAATTTATATTTAAGAGTGAGGTCTTAAAATTCTATTTAAGAAGGAAAAAAAAATCTGTGCATTAGTGGCTCTTACCATGAGTGATAAGTGGGGACCCTTGCTGTTTCACTTGAGAAGTCCTAACGATAGTCTCTATAAACCTTTTCTTTTGAGCCAGTCTTTCAAATCCAGGATAGAAATTCTGTAGGCTACTTCTAAATTGTGCTGCCCTCAGCATTCTGAGAGCCGAAAGTGAAAAGAAGGCCCAAAGACTCCCAGTACAGAACATAGACTTTCACTCAATCTTGTAGTTTCCAATTCAGGGCCACATCCCATGCTCAGTTTTGCAACCTCTGACTGAGTTAAGATTCTCCCTAGATCGTCTCTGCCAGAATTGAAATTTCATTTCCTCTGCTGGGGTGGGACTTGGAGGTTAGCCTGACTATGAAGGCTGGAGGGGTGATCTGAGAGTTTAGCTGTTCCTTAGATGGAACTTTGCTTTATTTGGCTTCATCTCCTAAGCCTAATTTAAAAGTATTTGTACCCCAAACTCTTAAGACTTTAGGGGTTATGCAGATAAATTAATTATCTTGTTTTTTGGATTCCCCAATAAATTCTTCTTTCTCATATCTAGTTATCAAACACATATCTAACTTTCTATTTTCCAAATGAACACATTTGTGTGTGTGTCTGTGTGTGTGTGCGTGCGCACATGCATGTATCTTATAAATAGGTCTCATATAGAGTCGGGACACATTTATACTAAAAAATTAGTTGTTTATCTAAAATTCAAATTTAACTGGGTAGCTTATATTTTATCCAGCAATCCAAGCAAGGTGGAAAGCAAAGTAAAAAGTTGTTAGGAATACTGAAATTCTCACCTCACAATATGAAGAATAAGAGATGGTATCTGGATTTGATAGAACAAGAAGTTGATATGTTTAATATAATATTTAAATTTTCAAAAATAGCTGATAAAGTTACTAATCCAGAACGTTTTTTAGATGGAGAGAGGATAGGATGTGGGAAGTAGTATAAATAAAATCTTCAGCTATTATAACAGAAAAATCACTAAGTTTCTGCTAATATCTAAAGTTGAGAAATAAGAAAAGTAGTCTAACGTTAAGGAAATCACCAGAAGACCTAAAAGCAGGAATGATTGAATACAGCTGTCACTGAGAGCTGGGAAGCTGGCTGCAATGACATGTGAGGAAGGGATTATGTATTTTTGCTATTAGCACTGTATTACGTTTTGCTTTTTAATACATGTTTAATTTAAATTCAAATTTTTTAATTTGTTTTAAGAAATAGCTTAAGTGAATAATTATGTTTCTAATAAATGTTTATTAGTATAAAGTAGCAAAAGTCTGGTGCCCTTAACAAGTGTTTACAGCCTTGACTTATGAATACTTTTCACATCTTTAAATTCTGAAATTTCAGAGTCAGAATAACTTAAGTTTCAAAGACAGAAATCTATTGGAGAAATCAGATTTTCTCTTTTCCTAGTAAGAAGAAACTTTTTTATAGGAACATTGCTGAAGATGAAAGCAGAAACTCCCAGCAGGTGCTAATAATCTTGCTTTCATGAAAGAGCAGTCAAGAAAAACACATTCATTTGTCTACTTCTAATGCCTGCCACAGCTACTGTCTGATATCTGAGCAATGTTCCCATTTTTAATAATGATTAAATAAGTAATTGTTTCATTAGTCTTAATCTTGGGGTTTACTATAATCTAGGTTTCATGAATAAGCATACTAATTTGTCTGATTAAATTCCTTCTAGCAGTAATTCCAGTTAATAAGAGTGATAAAAGCAATATACAGAAAATGTAACATTTGTGTAATTACTAACTGAAGTTATGAAAATAAAAATATGCAATTTCAAAAATGAGTGAAGGATGAAAAGTAATAGAGAAGTATAGACCTAATAATTTGTCTAGTGATATCAAACTTGATATATAATGTATGGTTGATGAATTCACTTCAAGTCAAACTAGTTGAACTCACACATAAGAAATGCTATTGTACTCTTCATGTTCAATACTGTAGAGTCTCCGACTGAGTTTCTTTGGTAATAAAATAAAATTACTCCAAACCCACTACACAACATGATCTTATAAATAACTGATACTTCTAAAGACAAAAACACATTGTTTTAGGAACACCTAAATCTACAGTGAAAGTCATGTTCTACAAAATATTGAAATAAGTTCCACAAAGTACAGATAAAATGCAACCTAGTTACATACTGAATACATACTTATCTCAGTTGTATTTACAAAGGTACAACTCAATGAAAAAAAGGAAATGATAGCAATACTGCAGCTCCAACAAGAGTCAGTATTTGCATGAATTATTTATGTTTAACTGCTTTTTTTAACTTAGGATTCATAATATACTTTACCTTATTTTATAATAGAAAGAGAAATTATGGCTCAATTTACTAAAATAATTATAATCATAATCACATCTGCTCTTGAATGCTGTCAAATATCTCCAGAGTGCACTGCATATATTTCTTTTACTAGATTCCCTCTTTTATGAGTTAATTAAACAATTTCACAGTATTATTGTACAACTATTCTGTGTGGCATATTGTTTCTGCAGAACATTCCTTTTAACAGCTCTATTCTTCAAACAGATGTTCATTTAAATTTTTTCACAGATTTTATTTGATGAATGATTTGTGCATTTATCCTACTATGTTGTCACCTTTCTTTGAATTTTGAAGCAGCTCTATCCCTATCTTATGGAAAGCTTAATACAGTCAACAATTTGAAAGGGGAAAAAAACACTCTTTAGCAAATGACCCAGGTCAGTGTGTAAGGAAATCAGAGCAAATTATCCCCAAATTATGGCTACTCAAAGTTACCTTGGTATTTGAGCACAATGTCAATAAGAACTTTCCTCAGAGGCATGGAAAAATAAAAATGCATAATGGCACATTACTCATTTTGTCATTATGAATTTTTACTTACATTTCCAAGCAGATTGAATTCATTATAAACCAGAGTAAAATGACGTTAAAGAGAACAAAATGAATGCAAGACCACTTTAAGTTCATTTACTAAAAGACAACTGAGTCAGTCATTCCTCAAGACAAAGTGACACTGTATATTGTTATGAGTTGGCTTATCTTACCTAAACATTTTAAAGGAAGGAAATGCCATCTACCATGTATTTTGATGAGGATGTTTTCCTCCCTGTTTGACTCAAATCAAGTTTTACAGGGTTTTAGTCTCTGGCCAGATTTGTTTTATTCAGTTCTTTCGATGGATTCAGTTCTTTCGATACCTCTTATTGTCTCTGTCTTAGAGAGCTACTGCAAAGAGTCAGTTGTGTTCACTAGTGAAGATGTTGCATCTCATATAAAGAAGGGCTATTTTGTTTTCCTTTTATAATTTCACTGCAATGAAGTCAGAATCTCACTCTTTTACTCTCATTGAAACAAATGGTGGCACAAAAATATATTTAACCCTTCCTTTTGAATTATAGATTAATAAATTATGAGCATCTACCTAACACTTTGAAATTCACTCAGAAATACACAGTGTAAGAAAAATGAAGAACTGGTATTTTTTCAGGATTATTCTTCTTTCTTTTTCTTTTAACCAGAATTTGGTTCTGTTGGTATAAGAAAACCTGAAAAGTAGAGACATTACTAGGAATTTAAATTATGCTCACAAGAGAAGCACCTCATTTTTGGGTTAAAAATGTGCAAAATGTTAATTATTGCAAAGTTTTAGAACAAGCGCACCATGATGTCCCAGCCTCCTCAGCTAATACAGCAGAGTTTAATAATCAATCTTGAATTGTCTCTTTACACAGACCTTCTAAGACCTCTATACAGTCCAGGTCTCTAGGAACATTATTTTAGAACAAGTTGCTGAGACGCCATTTTGAGAAAGAAGAGTTCTGGGATGATTAAGATCTTTGGGTGCACTGGGAAGACATTTCTCACTGTCATGTGAATCCTGTGCACCTGGCAATGATTGCTGGTGGGATGGAAAATATATGACAGATGGCCAGGAGTGGAGCACTTCAGTCATTATAAAGGGGGCTCATATAAGTACTGTTTAGAATGGCAGTAATTTGGAAACTATCTAAAATTTTCAGGTAAAAGTGTTTTTGAAATTCATTTTAGTATATCTGTGCAATAAAATGATCTTTGGACATTAAGAATGATACTGTGTTTTTATTTATTTATTTTTATTAATGTATATTTATTTATTGAAGATTGATTACAATGTAAACGCTTAAGAGAAAAAATAGGTGAAAAACAATATGCATTTTACAGACTTCTCCATTTTCTACATTTACATGAGCACCTGCTGTTCAGACTAAACAACTTAGTTCTTATTGCATCTTTATATTTCATTTTCCCCCTTACCTTATTCTAAACCTGGTTTCCTTGACACCACAGTGGTCACAATGGGACTGTGACTACAATGCGAGCCTGCAGAAACAAGCCATAAACACAAATGCTAAGCATGCAGGTCCAGTACGAGGCTACATTATTATTTGTATATGTTCCATCTAAATTTCTTTTGAAGTATATACATTTATCCAGAAAGGTACACTAATCATAGTTGATTATCTTGGTGAATTTTAATATTGAACACGTCTAAGTAACTATCACCTTCATCAAGAAAAAAATATGTCCAGCCTCACTCCTGCCTCTTCCCAGACAGTGCTACCTCCATCCAAGCTTAGCCACTATCTGACTTATAATCCTTTGTCTGGCTTCTTTTGCTCAAAACCATCTTTGTGGTATTCATGTTTGCTTTTGCATTTAGTTATAGTGAATTTATTCTCATAGTTACAAAGTATATAACTTTAAATATAGCACTACTATGAACATAGTTGTGATATTGATTGAAACCTGAATGTTAACACGTTAAATCACCTTTAGGTAACTAGAATGAGCTTCATTATAAATGGGAGATTTTATATATATATATATATATATATATATATATATATATATATATAGTATATATATAATGTATATATGTGTATATATAATGTATATGTGTATATATATATATATGGATTTATATATCATGTATTATATGCCATTGAGTTGGCTCTGACTCCTGGTGATGCTAAGAATGAGTGATGTCCACAGTGTCCTGTCCTCAACAGCCCTGCTCAGCTCCTGTAGACTCATACCTGTGGCTTCTTTTATGAAATTAATCCAGCTCAAATTTGGTCTTCCTCTTTTTCTGCTGCCTCTTATTTTTCCCAGTATATTGTCTTTTCAAAAGAACATCGCCTTCTCATGATATGCCTTCAGTAGAGCAGCTTATGTTTTGTCCTTTTTGTCTCCAGCAATATTCCAGGCTTAATTTGCTCAAGGACCCACTTGTTAGTCTTTCCGGAGGTATAAAGGATATCCATAGAGCTCTCCTCCAACGACGTTTCAAATGAATCAATTGTTTTTTATATATAAGCCTTCTTTAAAGTCCAGATTTCACGTCCGTACATAATAATTGAGGGTACAAGGGTGCGGATGATTTTAGCCTTGGTCTATAAAAACAAATCTTTGCTCTTGGTGATTTTGTACATTATACACATATATAAAGTTATATATATTATATATAACATTTTACATATAATATATTTTATAGTGTTGTATTGTACTTCCTAAATTTTAAAGAATATTTGTATTTATGTTTGGTTACTAATTTTTCTTTTTTGTATTGTCCTGGTATGATTTTGGTATGAAAGTTATGCTGGAGTCATAAAATATGTTTTAAAAGTGTTCTTCTTTACTCTGGAATGGTTTTGTGAGCTTACTCTTACTATAAATATTAAGAAGCATTTATGAGGAAGCCATTTGGTCTTGGAGTTTTTTAATGGGAAGTTTTCATAATAATATATTCAATTTCCTTAAGAGATATATAATCATTTAGATTGCATCATTTTTGGTTAGTGGCTTTTCATGAAATTTTTCTATTTCCTCTACATGATAGATGCCTAAAGTTTTCTCAATATTGTCCTTTTAAATGTTTTTAGCATCCATATTAACAATGACTTTTTTTAATCTATGACATTGTTAATGTTTTATTTTCTTTCTTGTCTCTGGGTCAATTTTGTCAGTTTTATTAATATTTTTAATAAATCAAATTTGGTTGATTTTCTCTGTTTTATATTAGTTTCCTATTTTATTAATTTCTGATCTTAATTTTAGGATTTCCTTCTTTCTACTTCTTCTGAGTTTGCTTAGCTCTTTTCCTGTATTCTTGAGATAAAAGCTATAATTCATTTTCAGCCTTCCCTCAAATACAAATATGAATACTGTTTTTGTTTTTATATAATTCACATTTTTGTTCAATTTTAGCTAGTAAATTCTAAGTACAAAAAATAATGATATTAATATTAGGTGCCATAATAGCTGACATTTCACTGAGCTGTACAAGAAGTATTCATTGAATGTCTACCACATGCCAGGAGCTGGAGACACAGCAGTAAATGAGACACATACTTCATTCTCATGGAGCTTATATATTAATAGGGATCTACAGACAGCAATCACATAAAAAAAAAAAACAAATACATGAGACGATGCTAGATATCCAAACATTTATTGAGAACCTATTATTTGCCAACCATTTTTAAATGGTTGTAACTTTTATTTTAACATTAAGAAGGACAAGTATGAACACTAGGATGAAAAAAATATATTTAATATCAGCAAGTATGCTAGAAGATAGGTATTATCTGCATTTCATGAGAGAGACAACTAAGATTCACAAAGACCAAGTAAACCAGTCTATAATCAACAGACAGATGGAGTCTCCAAATATCATATTCTTTCCACTAAGGGGGAACAGAATTTGCCACCTCAATATATATCTTTTT
Organism: Eidolon dupreanum; assembly: GCA_028627145.1. NCBI lineage: Eukaryota > Metazoa > Chordata > Mammalia > Chiroptera > Pteropodidae > Eidolon > Eidolon dupreanum. The sequence goes on along the minus strand of CM053503.1, from coordinate 107,604,029 downwards.
CTGGGATATTGATTATTTTACGCTGGTTATTTTTAATAAATGAAAGACTCAGAAAAACGTTTACCTTATCCCTAACTGCTTAAAAGGATTTAGGTAGAAGACCTGCTCCAGGAAGGGAGCTATCATCATAGATAACTATAGTTTAATATGAACTAGTGTATGATAAAAAGAGAGGAACCTAGCAAGGCCCTTTTGATCAAAGTCCTCTCTGTGTCTCGTTAAAGATGGCCCAGTAAGCATCTGTTTTAAAACATGTGCTTTCCCATCTCCATGTGAATTGTCTTCCTCTCCTTTGAAGTTCCAAACCACACTCCCCTTCTCCTTAGGTCTAGAGGGCATATAAGACCTAACTGCCTGATTTGTCCTAGGCCCCGTATATTTATGGAGCTCTCGTATGTATATACATAATTAAATTTAGTTATTTTCTCCTATTACTCTGTCTCATATAAATTTGATTATTAGATTAGCCAAAGAATGAAGAGGACAAAAAAGGGAAATATATCCCCTCCCCTACACCACTCTATCAAGACTAATTTTTCAGAGAGCCAAGCATTTCATTAAGGGGTTTCACATTCAATCCTTTATATTCTATGACAACAGCAGATATTTCCAATGGAAGTTTTAACAATTCAATCGGTCTTTTGGTAGTGAGACCAACATTTAAGTTTTGATTTGAAGAATCAAAATGATAGAATGTAATAACTAGAGGATGTTCAGAGATTATTTTATTTACTTCTTTTATTAATAGATTGGTTATAAGCAGAATGGGAGACAAATGTGTAAATGATTAGTGTAAAGCTACAAGAGAAAACAAAGGAAACACAAAGCATATGCTTCAGAGAGCAACTGTATCTTCACAGAAAATACACATTATATAAACGAGCATTTCTCTCAGCTTCAAAATGGAAAACGTCGTCAAACATCCCTTTTTCTCCTTTCCTAAATGGCTGCTTGTTTCAAGTTCCTTTTATGCATTCCCTAAGAAAAGCCTCACAAATAAACAAAAGATGCTATATGGACTCCATCTAAAAACAAGCTCCTAGCAGGAATCTCAATTGCTCTGTTATTTGTTTCCCTTTGCTTCACAGCTCCAGGCAGACAGCAGACAGTCAGCTCAGCTTTGCCTTCAGCAGGAGAGACTGAACAAAGAAATCCCAGGGTCCAAACTGTTCAAAAGATCTTCTACAAATACTTCAGGGCCGGTGAACTTCAAAACCTGGGACTTTTGCTTTAAAATTAAGAAGGGTCACTATGAACACCAAATCAATGCCTGAGGGTTGGGAGAGAACGACAACTGAAGAGAGACATATATTTCTGCAACCTCTTGAGAGGTTCTGCAAAGAGGAAAAGGGAGACCTCAACTATGAAGAATATTTGTGAAAAGAAAGAACACAATTGGTGCTTCATTAGCATACACATATTCACCTCCGTCAGATTTCTATTCCAGAGGTAACTAACCTAATATGACAAATCAAACCAATGGCCAAAACCCCTCCGACCATTTTAGTCTGTGTGGTGAATGCTGTTAAAAACCATCAACCTGACAGAAAAACTGTGCCTAATTAACACTCTCCGAATACCCCAGCAAATAACCAACCTGCTGTGGAGGGGGCAGGGGGCGAGCGGAATCCATTCACACTTTCTTATCAAATTAGGGCCAAAAAAGTTCTCCTAATTAGCTAAAATCAATTAATGTGGCAGCAAAATGAATGTATTTATACCGTCAGCTAAAGGTACAGTCAGCAAAGTGTCTAATATATAAAGAAACTGCTGGAGTTTCTTAAAGCAGTTAATAAGAGGTTGGGGCTGAGCAGACTTTATCAGTGACACACAGAATCTGATGAAAATTTACCTCAGAAGCAGCAGACATCCTAGGGCATTATAGGACTTGGGTGATCCTAATTGCAGTTATTCATTAAAACATGGAGGGAAAAACATTTAGTTAATCAATAACAGTCATATAGATCTTGGCGCTTATCTGCAGCTATACATATAAAATTATATATACTTACAAATAAAAGAGGTGCTTTAGACTGTTCATTAGTAGGCTCTTATTGAGTTACTTATATTTTCTGTAAAGCTTTCATGGCTAGCAACTACTTAGCAAACTTCCCCTTTAGGACTATGCTCAGTTCAAAACTTGAGACAGAAAAGTGGTACTTGCCAAATAATTCAGGATGGGGGCTGGCGTATGATCTTGTTTCTATTCCTCCTCAACTATAGTGTTTCGATTCCAAGAATACTGGGCAGGTTAGATGGCTTGAGGGAACTGTTTTACTGACAACATAATAATTATTAATGGAGAAATGCTCACATTCTGATAATTAGTTAAATGTGATCTAAAATAACAATAATTGCACATACCATGACCTCTTTCTATTCCAGATCAAGTATTTTTTTTTAATGGACATTTGGACAAGTTATGTAACAAAGGTTAGAACCTTCTCTAATTATAGCTGACTTTCACTGAAATCATCTTCATCAGAGATTCCATCTGACTCCTCTCCATGTCAGTGGACACAATGGGTATCATGTTCTCCCCTGCGTATGGATGGTGTGTTTGTTTACTTAATAAAGTGTCTGGAGGCCTCTACTGGTGTTTAGGAAAATATCAACTGAGATAAAACAATAATCTTAAAAGGATTCTAAGCAGATGTATCTTCTTTACATGTGATATATCCAAAACTGCATTTCTATATTTTTTAGTACTCTTTCATAACTATAAACACACACCGCTAAGCTAATTATTATCATTTCCTGATGTCATCTTTTCTAAGTGCACTGTGTGACCAAAGGATACCCTGTGTTCTCTTCTCTGGCAAATGCCATCCTGTCCTGCCCATCCTAGCTGCACTAACTCGTCTGCCTGAAGATTATTTTTCACCCTCTGTCAGCTTATATCACGTCTGAACTCCCTGTTCTCCAGGGATTAGGGCAGATTTTCCATCAAACCAGCTGTTTGCTTTTTTTTTTTTTCATGTTTTCGGTAATAGCAAAACAGCTTTGTTATAAATTAACAGTGTCCACATCAGATGAGGGGGGCAGGAAATTAGCTTCTCTTTCATATCTGTTGTATTTCCAGTCTGCTATAACTGACAAATACATAAAACACAGTGAGAAGCTGCCAGCAGGAGAAATATGGGTGGCAGACAATAAAATCTGGAATAGACAGAATAGCAACTATAAAATTATTTCTAAAACATACAAGAAGAAAGGAGGTGATTACCATTAAGTGTGACTTTGCTATGTGACATGCTCTTTTAGTAATTTCCTCAAAAACACCAATAAGATAAGCATTTTGTTTCCATATTCAATAGCTTATAAAATTCTTTGTAATGTTTGTAATACACAACCTCAGTAGTTTTCCATCAACAGAAGATGAGCACAGAGAAGAGGAAAAATACAATCAAGTAACAGAACTAACAATCTTAATGGCTATGTATCTATATATTTCAAAATTGAACCCAGGCACACTCTTGAAATATAGGCAAGGCAGATAATTATCTGTGGGTTAAATTGCCACATACCTTAGGTCTGGTTCCCTAACAGCAGGCTCTGAGACTAGGATTCTTCTACAAGTTATTTTCTAAGGGAGCATTCTCAGGAGAGACCAGTAGAAATGAAGGAAGCAAGATGAAAAAGCAGAAAGTTAAACAAGGAATTGATTTTTAGTGCACCCAGCATTAGTCTGATTCTGTAAGATTGAACCAGGCTGCTATCTTCCACCTGGAGGAAAGACAACAGGTATTTGGTACCCTTATGAGTCAAGAAAAGACTCGGGAATCCTCAGGCCCCTCTGGATGAGTGGCTCCAGTTGCCCAAAGGATTTCAAGTGTGAGACATTATCAGTAGAAACTACAACAGCCTTCAAAGGGCTCTCTCCCAGGTTCTGAGAGAGACATTCACAGAGTGATGCTTTTATGTGATGCTTTTACGGCATTTAGTGAGAACTAGTCTTCAATCTCATATAAAACAAAGTTTTGTGACTACCTGGTAAACTTAAAGGCTAATAAGATGCTTTAGGCAATGAAGACATGCATAGAGATAAAAGATAAATTATAATTTTCTTGAATATTCTGCCAATCATCTACTATTCCTTTTTTTTATATAAGATGATAGGTAACAAAATCAATCTATCTAATGATTGAAAAATAACAGTAGGGTTTTCTTTTAATAAAAAAGATAAAATATAATCTTTAATTATAAGAAATACAAAATTCTATCCATCAATATTAACCATATAACTATACTTGTGGCAAGAAAGGGATTTTTTAAGTTCTAAATGATATTCAAGGTAGCTCTTACTCTTTCCCAAGGATTTCAGAATATTCTAATTCCATTATAATTTTATTGTCTTATACTATAAAAAAATCACAATATTGGTTTTTATGGAATTTTAAGGTTTATGAAATTTATGGAATTTTAATTGAGTGGAAAAGAAAAGCTGAGATTTCACTTATATCTCTGAAATTCTGATAGGCAGATCTGCTAACTCATGGATGTAGCAAAATGACATTCACTCATTTTATAGTCCACTTGTATACCTTCCACAAGTATTGTTGAACTTTTATCACTTTAGATAATGTTGCAAAGGATTTCTAAATAAACTTTCACAGTGTTTTAAATATTGTATGAATCTGCCACTGTTCAGAGCATGATCTCCATAGCTACTGAACATTCTTCTAAATTGGCACTAGGTTATCTTGACTGTGGTTCAAGACAAGATCATGGGTTGTGAGTTCAAGTATGCCTAGGATTTAGCACATGCTTTGCTATCAATTAGCTGTGTGATCGTAGATATATTATTTAATCTTTCCAAGCTAGAGAGTCATCTTTTATTTAAAAGAGGGGAGGGGCTATAGATAACATTACTACCATCCAGAGTTATCGTGATGATTAAATAAAGTGTATATTTGATAAAATACCATGAAAAGACAGAAAATATATTTTCTAAAGGTCCAAAAATAATTTGAAAAGAGTTTAATTGGTAAGCTCAAATTTTGAACAACTCTTGAAAAACATAAAGCATTCAAGACTCAGTGATCTTGAAAATCCAATCTGAGTGAACACCATGAGTTCCCTCACTCAGAGTTAGTGAATGGAAGAAACAGAGAAGGTCCTGAGGAAAACTTCTTCCTCTCTTCCTTACTACTGAAATATTTGAGAAGGGTCATAGAGGGCAAAGCTTCCATAGCTGCTTGTTTTGTGATAATGGTCTCGTTCGAGTTATACTGTACTGTCACAGAACCCTCTGCAAAAGTGTTTTACCTCCCATTAAACATCTGACACATTTTAAGGCATAAAAAACAGTTGCTGAGAGATGGAAACTTTTCAAATAAGGTTGTATTAGAAAAAAATAGTCCCTAAAACATGAATATTATTAAAACTACCTGAAAATTTAAAATTTCACATTCATCGATTTATGAGCAAAAATTAATAATTTAAAACCTTGGAACAAATGGAAAATTAATGTTCTATTTACCAGATAATCTTATACCTAGTTTTTATTTTTCTCATAAAAACTGTTCCTAACAATCACCTGATATACATATCAAATCTAAGGCATTATTGCATCTAAGGATGGAAGGAATGGCACCACGTGGGTCCAAGGGAAAGAGACAGTAGAAGCTCCCTGTGATACCAGAGCCAGGGTCAAAGAATCAGTATCTGCATTCTTTTGTTTTGCAAATCCCATATTTCTTCTAGTAATAAGGACTTACAACTCTTCTTCCATCTTCCTTAGAGATACTGAGCATTTAATAATCATCCTTTGTTAAAAGCTTTCACTTGTCTAAAAATGCAAATTAATTTTCACCACTATACATAATTGGTTCACAATAATTTAGTAAAGTTAAACCAGTAGGGGGAGGAAAAAATAAGAGTAAGTTGAGAAGTGTTCATGTTTGCATACTTCTAGGTTGCTAAAGTGTTTCCCTAGGGGAAAAAAAAATCTAAAAAAAAAAACAAATTAATACAGAATTGGTAGTTAAAAAATTTCTACAAAAATTTTAGTTTTTTATTTCAGGACTTTTATTTAAATAAACTACTTGAATATTCATTATTAAAGATTTGATCACAATTCAATGCTGTAACATTTAATTACCTTCATTTTGGGGACACCATAAATCAAAAGATTGTAATTCAAATATATACTAATTTATTCTTGACCTTGAAGTTAATTACTAACCATCAGAGGCTTTAATTATTGTTGGCAAGGTGGGAATATATCAAAAGAAGACTTGCTGAAACAAGAAATAGAAATAAGGTTTATAGTCACAGATCTAGAAAAGTTGGGAAATCTATAACCAACGAATAATAAAGGAAAACTCTGATACCAAAACTTAACAAAGAAATAAAAGAAAATACGAACCAATATTTCTAATAAAAATTCATGCAAAAATCCTCAAGAAATTTCAGCAAATTAAATCCAACAACTCTAAAAATTATAATACATCATTAATAAGTGGGGTTCATGCCAGAGATACAAAGTTAGTTTAACATTCAAATATTAATCAAAGTGCTTTAGTAGATTAACAAACTAAGAAAAAACATAATTATCTCAGATGTAGAAAAAATATTTGACAGAATTTAATGTACATGACTAATAAAAAACTCCCAACTAGGAATAAAAAGGAACTTCCTAAACCTGATATAAAAACATTTATGAAAAATTGACAGCTAACATTTTACTTAGTGGAAATATTATTGTGACTGGAAAAGGGGCTATGTAATAAACCTGACAAGCTCAGGGGGCCACGCGGCAGGCCTGACAAGCTCAGTGACCAAAAGTAACTACACAGGATGGTCTGATTGCAAATTCTTAACTGGGCAGGTCATGGTGGGTAGTCACATCCCAGGCCTATGCCTTCCTTAATGAAGGTCAATCATTATCTTAAGTGAGCCCTGTCCATTGTTCTTATGCATCTAGGATAACCTAACTTTGAAATGTCAGAGTAATTTTCTTTTCTTACTCTTTGAAGGTATAACTGCTGACAGCAGAGCACAGGACCACCAGAGCGTGAGACCACAGAACTCATCATAGTTTTCTTGTTCCCTTCATACCATCTCTATATACTGTAAATATTATTAACTATCCTGTACCCACCAATGTAAAACAGATATGTGTTTCTCCATTTTGTTTTTTATCTAATCCTAGAGATTTCCTCACTTTGCCTCCTTAATCTACCACGAATATATTTCATGTACCTTCCTTATGTTTCCTCCTTCTATTCTAAATGCATAAAAAGAAATACAAAGCTGCCATTCTCCAGAACATTTTCTCAATCCACTGTGATTTTACTTCCAGGCATGTTCTCAAAATTTTGGCTCAAATAAACTCTTATAAAACTTCTCTACAGACTGGACATTCTTTCATAGACATTATGATCCATGAAAGAAAGAGAAATAACTTGCATATCATAAAATTTAAATTTGCACTCTTCAAACAATAATGTTGGTGACTTTCAGTTCTGACCAAGATAAATTAGCCCCTTTCCTCCCATATCATCCCTCTTATCATCCATATAACACAAAAAATAATCATAGATGAGCTCAAAAAAGTGAAAAGAAAGCAGACTCTCCACAGACCCTGGGACTTGAAATGAGTTCTCTGTGTTTCCTTATTGCCTCCTATATATCACAGACAAGCCCTGCAGAGCCTCCAACCTAGTATATGTACAGACTCCCTAAAAAAAATTTCCAGAAAAGGATATACCTCTTAGTCAATACCGGAAGGAACATGGCCTAAAAGAACAGAAAACACTTTCGGCAAAATTTACAGTACTCAAACTAAACACCAATGGAAAATCTACCCAGCCTTCCCCTGCCACCCCCGCCTACCCTCCTCCCCAACACACACACACATACACTCCCACAGTTTGAGTTAAGCCAGCAAGGGAGCTGACTAACCTCCCACCTCCCCCACCACTTACCTCCTCCATTCCCTGCATAGGGACATCAGACAGTGGTGCTCCAATTTCCCCACCTAGTGGTGCCAGCAGGGCCAAGCAGAGAGTGATTCTTCTACCACCTCCCGTACTAAAATAGGCAAAATTCTGTTTCCTCTTCCTGGTTAGTGTCAGCATGGCTGAGTGGAGAGTTAATCTTACATATCCTGCCTAGCAAAAGCATGGAGTGCTTTGATTACCCTGCTCACGTGGTGTCAGTGTGATCCAAAAATACATTGAGCCTCAACTCCCACCTAGTAGCAAGGAAACTTAACGAGGCAATGAGAAGCAGGGCTCATTACCACTCTGCTTCATACCTCCACCCCGGTGACAAAGGGACCCAAGAGAGAGCTGCCATCAAGAAGTGAAAGGAGGTGACCGAAAAAAAGGCTGCATTAGTTGGCACTTCACTTACCCGCTTCTTTTCCCTGAGCGAAATCTGGGTCCTCTCAGAATTAAAATTGTCTGGCAAGGTGTCACGGGGCCAGCTTAGAAACTGAACTTCCACCCCACCCATCTCCTCAAAGCAGGGTGAATCAGTGGTCCACACTTGCACAGTGGGAGCTAAATATACATATCCACCCAGCCCTTGTGCTATACCTTAACAGTGGGAAAGCCTGCTAAACTGGGTAAACAGAATCCAGAGTTTCATAATATAATATCCAAAATGTTTAAGTTACTCAAATGTCACTCGTCATACCAAGAACCAGAAAAATCACAAGTAGAATGAGAAAAGACAACCAAGAGATGTCAAGATGAGATAAATCAGATGTTAGAATTATCCGAAAAGTATTTTAGAGTCAACATCAGAAAAATACTTTAAAAATCATTTAAGGATTCTTATAAAACAAATGGAAAAATAGAAAATTTCAACAGTAAAAAAGAACCAAATAATTATAGAACTATAAAATGTAATAATAACTTTTTTAAGCTTACTAGCTGGGTTCAATAGTAGAGTATAGATGACAGGATAGAATCAGTGAACTTGGGAAGAGATCAACAGAATTTACCCAACTCGAACAACAGTGAAAATATAGACTGGAAAAAAAACTAACAAAACCTCAGGGACCTATAGGAAAGTAACAAAAAAGCTAATATTCATATCATTAGAGTTCCAGAAAAAAAAAAGAGAAAGAATGGAACTGAAAAAAGTTTTAAAAGAAAATAATAACAGAAAATTTCCTCAGATTAAAAAACATAAGAGGTTGAGAAAACCTCAATGAAAACAAACCCAAAGAAATTCATTCCAAGACATATCTTAATTAACTTCTGAAAACTAAGAACAAAGAAAATATCTTTTTAAAAATGACACATATACTTGTAGAGGAACATCAATTTGAATGAAAAATTTCTTATCTGAAAAATATCAGGCCAAAGAAATGGCACATTTTTTTAAAAACTGTCAATCATGAATTTTATATCTGGCAAGAATATTCCTTTAGGGATGAAAGAGAACTGAAGACTTTCTTATGTAAAGGAAAACTAAATGAAATTTTCACTAGTAAATCTACTCTTGAAGAATGGTTAATGGAAATTCTCTAAACAGAAACCAAATGGTAAAAGAAGGTTTGGAACTTCAGAAAATAAAGAACTTTGGAGTGAGTAAAAATAAGGATAAAAATATAACAACTATAATAGACTATCCTTCTCATGAGTTTTTAAAATATATTTGATGGCTGAAGCAAAAATTATAACACTATTTGATAAAATGCTCAATACATGTAGAGAAAAATCTCTTTAAAAATTCCTTAAAAAGTGGGGAGGCAAAGAGATTTAAATGGAAGTGACATTTCTACACTTCACCTAAAGTCATAAAACACTGATACCCATTCACTATTTTATAAGTTAGACATGTATATTGTAATACTGAGCAACTACTTAGAAAGCTATACAAAGTGATATACTTAAAAATACCATAAATGAAGAGAGAATCAAAAAATGTTTATGGAATTCCCAGGAAAGCAGTAAAATGAAACAGGAACAAGAGACAGAAGAAATAAAGAGAAAATAATAAAATATCACATCAAAGCCCTATCTATAATTACATATACATCATACCTATAATTACATATACATCAAAATAAGTCTATTTTACAATATGTATATTTTGAATAAATTAATTAAAATATAAATAGGCAAGCCACAGACTTAGAGAAAATATTTGCAACACACTGATGTGTATGTCCAACTATATTTTCAATTCCCTTGAATCGACAAGGACAGCAGCAATAACAGAAAAGCTTAAAAATCATTAAAATCAAAGATATAAGGACAAAACAAATGCCACAATCAAATAAGGTACTGTGACCTGTTAACTCATCTGTGACTTATAAAAACAAATAGGCCAAATAATCCAGGCATGAACTATCTGGAAATCTCTCAAGAGTTTTTATCATCAGAACTCATCAGTTTCTCTAAGATAGTAGTGCTTAATTAGATTTTACAGTAAAAGATATGAATGAATCAACACTGCATTGATGTCTTAATAATGAATAATAAAGTTTGATTGAGTGACATATGTTGTTCCAGGTGTGTGTGTGTCTGTGTGTGCATGTGTGTGTCTATGTGTTTGGTTTGTGAGTTGCTAGAGAAAATAATGCCTGAATTGTTATACCACATGCTGTTAACAAAAGTGACCTCTGGGGAAGGGAGCAAGTTGACAGACAGAAGAAGAAGGGATAGGAAGGTAGGATGACATCTTTCTGAGATATATCTCTGATTTATCTGAATTACTTTATAACATATTACTTTTATAAATTTCTGGGCAATATAAAAAAGGGAAAAACCCATGTAGGTCTTTCTACCTTCCTACCTCAACTTAAGAAAAATGTAACATGGCCTTCTCAGGTAAATCTAACATTTACCTAAATGTTTTGCTTACAGATATGCCTAGAGGAATTTCCTTGAGGTATACATTGCTAAGCTGATTAAACAACTAAAACCCATGCAAATATACACTTCTTTCCCCTTTTACTTCATCCCTAGCAAACTTCGACTCCCAAAACAATGACTATGAAAAGGCAAGTGAAACTTGAGAAGGCTAAAACAGCACTAAGATTTCTGTAGTAAAAATAGAATATGTTCAATAAGAAAGCTGAATGCATTCATAAATGATTATGAAGTCATCTCGTTGTAATATTTTTACCTAAGTCAAAGTACACTTTTAATGTAATAAAGCTCTGTGCTGCATCACCAAATATGCTCTCCACATTTCTAGTTTTAAAAACTGTACTAATATCACCTCTATCTCTCTATTTTTACCTCCCAGGCATGTGCATTACAATCTGTTCTGGATTCAGGAAAGAGTTTTCCTTTTCAAAATCAAAGCACTATGAACTAAGTAGTTTGATCTGTGTATGTATCTGGTGGCAAACTGTGTGTACAATCCTGTGCTTTTAAACATAATGATCTTATAATCGACCTGCTGAGCATAAGTGGGCAGCTTAATGCACACAGCATATGAATCTTCATATTAATTACTTTTGCTCCCAAACTGTTTGTAGTGGGAAAAAAATTAGATGGAGGTTAGAATCTTGACTCTATAAGCTTACTGAGAGGACTTCAACAGTCACTTAACCTCTTTGAGTATCAGTTTTCTTATCTATAAAGTGAGGATTAAAATATTTACTTCACAAAGTGGTCTTTGAAGTTTAATGATATATAAAGAACTTGTGAAACTTCTTACTCAATGCCAAGCACATAATAAGCCCACAATAAGTGCTTATTAGTTTTAAAATATGATCCAGAAAGGAAATGTAGGTGGGATAACAAATCAGACTTTACAAACTCCAAATAAAGCTAAGTAAGACTGGCCTTCCATGTAAAAAGAGTAGACTCAGCAGCTATTTTGGTAAAGTGGGATGTGAGAAAGATTTTTATCTGCCTCTTGGCCTCCTTAAGAAATGTTTCCTTTAGTTTGGTTTAGTCAATTAACTAGATAATCTGTTAACTAGGTGATCTATTAACTAGATAACATACAAACAGGTTTCTCTTCATAATAAATCCACCCCCACTTGCCATAACCCAGCTGAATTAAGAAGGATGGCAGACAAGCAGCAGGAAAAAGTACTAGACATTGAAGGAAGGGGTGGAAACAGTGCTAAAAATGGGGGAAGAGAAGCAAAGAAGGAAATGGGGGCTAACTGATCAGATTCACTCAAGGGCCACCTGTCTATGTTTTAACACCTGTAAGTCTGCATCCAGGGAATTCCACAAGCAGCAAGGCCGTTTCAGGTCTGAAGACATCCCAGTCCTGGCTCTCAGCCCTGCAAAGTTTGACAAAGTGGACCTGGCAAGTATGAGTTTAAGTGAAGGTATAGGCAGGTACACTGTGCCTAGAGGCTGTTCTGGAAACTGGACTGAGTTTGCCAAACTTCATCAGTTTGTAAGTTGGAACTGCTTGGCCTTGTATAACCCTAATTCACAATGATAATTAATGGGCCTTTCTGTGGTGGAAAGGGAAAAAAAATGTTGAGAAATCAACTCTGTCTTAGAGGAAGAATTAACTCCTTCCTGGAACTAGCTTCCCTGCAAGACAGCATCAGAGAGTCATGTAAACAGTGTAGCATAAATGCACACTAAATTTTTACCTTACGGTTTGTTACCTCAGATTCTCCTCAAGGTAATTTTAGTATCATTCCCAATTAGTGTAATGCAGACACATATGTTAGATTTATTTCACTTGAAGAAAACAGTAAAAGAATAAATCAAAACAAATACATTTGACATCTTCTTCCAGCCAAAACAATAACAAGAACTGGCTTTAAGTGACAGCCTAAAAAAAAAACAAACACAACACAACAAAAGAACAACAAAATAAGCAAAGCAATGGTTTTCAGACACTGGACCTCAGGCTGCATAAAATAATTACCCCTGAGAAAGGGAGATATAAGAAGTGAGCCCTCCAATGACACTCGTTTACTGCCTGGAAAGAGTTCCCAGGCTTCAAGGGAGGCCAAGACCCAAAAGGTCTTCCTGAGTTAAGATGATAGAGTTGAGAATCCAGAGAGACCAAGACACAATAATTTATAGTGTGTACAGAGCAGAGGACTGGAAAAGAAAAAGCTTCAGATAGTTCCAGATATCTAGAGAGGGTCCCCCTTGAGTCTTGAACTAAGTATGATCAGTGCATGCATGTAAGGCAACTATCTACAACCAGGGAAAGAACAGCCCCCAAAAAGAAGGGAGGAAAATCTTTGAAGCTCACCAGATGAGACTTGTCTGTCTTCCAGTTTGCATTCCCACCAGTCAGAGTATTGAACTAGAGGAATGTATTGCTATTGCTTTATGGCTCATTTAAGAGTATATGTGCAGTTTTACTTTTCCATACCCTGCTCAGATCCCACCTTGTATTGTGAAATGCTCTGAGGAAATCACTTAACTTTTTCTGAGCTTCACTTTCTTCACTTATGAAATGGTGATAACACTAACTAGAAGAAATGTGGTGAGAATTAGAAATTACCTAAGTCATGGATCGGTAGTCCTAACAAAGATGTTTATTTGTTGCCACCTTTGCTTTATATCAAAATTAGAAGCAAAACACACACACACACACACACACACACACACACTCACACACACACACACACTAAAAACAAATAAAACATGGAAACTACAAGGAAAATAATTGTCCTTTGTATATTTTGAAAGACACCTGACTATTTCCCATGAGGTGTTTTAATTTTTTTTATTGTGAATTATAATACATACGCAAGAAAGAACACAAAATAAATGTACCATTCAATAACATTTCATAAAGAAAACACTAATGTAAGTGCTACCCTGGACAGAGCAACAGGAAATAGTGGGCACCACAGAAAGTTCCCCTAATGGCCCCCACCTCCAGTTTTATTCTTTTATTCTCCTCAAAAGTAATAACTATTCTGAATTCTAACTTTGTAATTTAGTTTCCCCTGCTTTTGAGTGTTAAATAAATGAAACTATACCATATATATTCCTTTACAATTGGCATTTTCCCTTCAGCATTGTGTTTAAGATTTTTATACATGTTGCTGTGTATAACTACATTTAATTTATTTTCATTGCTGCATAATGCTCTTTTGTGTTAATAGTCCATATTTTATCTATCTAGTCTACTAGTGATTGATATTTTAGTTATTTCTAGTTGAGAATATTAAGAGTAATGCTACTATTAACACTCTTGTACATTTTGCTTGATGTCACTGTATTGATCTAATAATAGAATTGATAACTCATAGGATACATGTATTATCTACTCAGAGTAGATAATACCAAACAGTAGTTTTTCAAGTGGTGGTACTAATTTATACTCCCACTCACAGAGTTCCAGTACCTCCACATCCTTGCCAGCATTTGGTATTGTTGATAACTTTTTATCCATTTTGATAGGTATGTACCAGTATATCATTTGGTGTTAACTAACAATTTTAAAACTAATAAGGTTTTTTTTAAGGGTTTTGGGGTATTTCTTAGGCTTATTAGCCATTTGTACATCTTGTTTCAAGTCTTTTCAGTGCTTTCATTGTTATCCATATTTTGCTCACCAATTTTTCCTAGTTCTTTATGTATTTGGAATACAAAAACCCCTTATCAATTATATGTACGGCAAATGTCTTTTCTCACTCTGTAGTTTGCCTTTTCACTTTATATTAAAAATAACTGTTATTTTTAATATAGTTATAAATCTTTGTGGTTACCTTTTTCTGTTTGTCGAGGAGAAAAACACTCCTCTAGTCTCTTCTAGAAACTTATTTTGTTTTGTACACTTAAATTTACTATTTCTCTTGACGTTTGTGTATGGTGTATGGTAGAGGTCAATTTATCTTTTCTATATCATATTTAGTTTACTCAGCACCATTTACAGAAAAAAAATTTCCTTCAGTGCTCTGCATTGGCAAATTTGTCATGAATTAAGTATCCATAGGTGCTTCAGTCTATTTCTGAGCTCTCTATTTTATTCTATTAATCAATTTATCTATAGTTGAATTAACAGCACATTAAGCTAATTTCTGAAATTAAATATTAAATTTTGATATCCCATAGAGAAAATCTTTCCATCTTGTTCTTCTTTATAAGTGTCTAGGCTAATCTTAATTCTATGTGTTTCCAATTACATTTAGAATCAGTATGTCAAGGGACATATGTACACATATGTATACAAACATAAAAAATTTCCTGAGGTATTTCATGAGAATGCATAAAAATTATAGATCATTTTGAGAGAAATGGTATCTTTACAATATCAAGTCTTTGTAATTGTATGTATATCACTAGGTTTATTTAGGTCTTTCATTTCTACAAATGATGGTTTTCTTTGTAGTGATATTACACATATTAAACTCAACTTATTTCTAGAAAAATCATATTTTTAATTTAATTGTAAGTAGTATATTTCTTAAAATACATTTTCTAGCTGTTCACGAATGATGTAGAGAAATACAATTAAATTTTTATATTTAACTTGCATTCAGTAAGTAGCTAAACTCACTTATTAATTTTAATAAAATTATAAATTTTTAAAGATTTTTGAGTATGCAATCATGTCACCTGGGAATAGTGACAGTTTTATTTCTAATTTTCTAATCCTTAAATATTTCACTTTGTTCATCTATGCATTGACTAGGATTCCTACACATGATAGAATATCCAAGGTGAAGATAGTCATCTTTTTGTAACTCTTTATAACAGAAGAGAAGCTTTTAACTACACTATTAAGTATTATATTTGCAATAGGTTTTATGTAGATACCAAATTAAAGATGAATTCTTCTGATCCCAATTTACTAAACTTTTTAAAATCATGAACGAATGTTTCATTTTATCAGAAACTCTTTTGCATCATATGTGGTCACATTACTTTTCTTGTTAATATGATGGTTTATATTAGTTATTTTTGAAAAATCAAAGAACTTGGTGAATTATCTCATTTCATAGTTGCTGCATATTTTTTGATAAAGTTTGGTTTAGGACTTTTTCATCCATATTCAGAAGTGAGATTGATCTGTAATTTTTCTTCTTTATTGTATCATTGCCAGATTTTGTTATCAAAGTTAAGCTGGCTTCATACAACAGGTTGTGAGATACCTCTTTTTCACTCTTATTGGAGATATTTGTATAAGCTTTCTTATTTCTTGTTTAAAATATTTGGTAGAACTAGGTAGCGAAGCCCTCTCGGTCTAGCATTTTTTGTGAGAAAAGGTTTTTAATTAAAGAGTATTTAACACTTATAGCACTTACACATATTTTTCTTTTATGTCAGTTTTAGTAAGTTACAACTTCTAGCTAGGAATATGTATGTTTCATCTATATTTTTAAGTGTATTGGTATATAATTGTTCTTAACAGTTTATCTTTTATTTTTAATGTATATAGAATATCTGTAATGTCCATTTTTCTTTCCTGATACTTGTTATTTGTGTCCATTATTTTTCTAGAATTTTTGTACCTTTTCTCTCCTTTTTCTTAGATTTTTCTGTACATGTGACTTTAATCAGTTTTATCAATTTTATTAATCTTCTCAGAGCTAACTTTACTCTAAATTCTCTCTAAGGTGTTTTGTCTGTGTTGATTAATTTTTGTTCTTTATTATTTTCTTTCTTCATATTTCCTTAGACTAGATTTACTATTCATTTCTTAACTTTTAGTAACAGATGCTTAGCTTATTGATTTGCAGAAATTTTTTTTCAAGATATCCATTTAAGACTATAAATTTCTCTTTAAATAGGCTTTATCTGCATCTCACAAATTTAAATAAGTTCTTTTATTATGACTTAATTTAAAAGATTCATAATTTCCATTTGTAATCTTTTCTTGACCCATAACTTATTTGAACAACTTAATTTTTATCTGCTTGATTTGTTAATTATCAAGAGCACTATCTTAAAATATATCACTATGATTGTATAGTTGGCTATTCTCCTTTTATTTCTGTCAGCATTTATTTTATATACTTGAGGCCATATTTTTAAATATAAACTATAATTGTTACATATTCTTGGTGAGGTCAATCTTTTATTACCATTTATGATGATATTATTTCTTTTTGGAAATGCTTTTAGTCTATATTGTCTGATGATAATATAATATAGCTTTTGTTTGATGATTTTGGGTATTTCTTTTTCAATAGTTTTAACTTATCTGTATTCTCTTATTTGAGAGGCATCACTTACAAACAGCTTATAGTTGGGGGTGCCTTTGTTTATCTAACTAACAATCTTTGTATTTTAACTGGAACATTGAGCCCATTTACATGGAAAATAATCACTAATATAATAGTTTAAATCTTGTATCATTTATAGAATGTTCATTTTTTCCTACCAGGTTTTATAACATTTCCCCTTCCTTTCTTTCCTTTGTTTAGATTGATATTTTTTTTATCATTCCTTCTTTTGCACCCCCCACTTGCTTAGTTTACTATTATTTTAGTAGTTACCTAAGAGATTACAATATACATTCATTATTTAACAGAGTGTAATACTAGCTGATACTTTTGCCCTATTCCTGGGCAATGCAATGTCAATAGAACACTTTATTTCCATTTACTCACCTCTCAAAAATCTGTTTTAATTTTATATCCATTTTAAATCACCAAGACATTATTATGATTATTTTATACAGTCAATATTTAGACAGTGTCCACATACTCTATTGTATTGTGGCTTCCATTGTTTCTGTTGAGTAGTCTGTTGCAAGTGACAGCAGGGTCTTTGAAGGTAATCTGTCTTTATTTCTTTAAGATACTTTTTCTGGTTTCCAGAAATTATACTATGATGTACTTAGGTGTATACACATTTTTTAAATTTATACCTCTTATAGTTCATAGAGTTCCTCAGCTTAAGTCTTCAAGAAAACAGATACTGTGACATGGATTAAAGTGTTATTACTTTGAGAATTGCAGGACTAGGGTGGTATGAATATGGAAATAGGGAAATGAGGCAGGGAAATATATAAAAAGAACATAATGAATTTGTTACTGTACTAGCTCTCACAGCAAGCTGCCAAGAGACATACTAATACCAGGCTGTTCAGTAGCTGAGTTTACTTTCTGGCATTATAACTTCTTTATAAAGGTTGCAAGAATGAACCACACCTAGGAGTATTCAGTGGAAAAAGAACAGAGGGGAGAATTATCTTCTCAGATACTTCCTATTTCTTATTGTTCTAAGGCCCACTCATGAATGGCTAATTCTCTAGCATTAGTAAATTATATTATCTGACTCCCTGATGGCCATTCAGGAAACCAGATAATGCCTAGGCACATAATGTGTAGAGCTGAAAACTAAGGATTGATTTCTTTAATTGATTTTGGAAAATTCTCAGATATTACTTCAAATATTGTTTCTGCACTATTCTGTTATTCTATGATTCCAGTTACGTGCATGTGAGAACTTCTTATTGTATATTCTATGTCTTTGTCCCTTCCTTCTATTTTCCATACTCTTTTGCTTCTCTGGGTTTCATTCTAGGTATTTTATTCTGGCCTATCACCCAGCTAATTTTTTTTTTCTCTTCGGCTATACCTAATCTGCTTTTACCCCCACATGTTGATTTCTCAATTTCGGATATTTTATTTTTCAATTTTATAACCTGTCTTGGAATTTTTAGAGTTACTAGGCTCTCCCCAAATCCCTAGTCTGGTCTTTTATCTCCTTGAATTAATTAAGAGCAGTTATTTTTAAGTATTATGTCTGATTGCTCCATTATTCAAGGCCAAGTGTTTCTCTTTCGGTTGCCTGATTTTTTACTATTGTTCTGTCTTATTGTCTTATCACTTCACATGACTTGTAGTTTTAACAGAGGGATGTGCATTGCATATAAAAATTGTAAAAATACAAGACCTGTAATTATATTATCTTTTTGTAAAAAGAATTTGCCTCTGGAATGTACCTAAAGGCACATTCAATTTGCAAGCAAAAATTTTCAAAGAAGAAAAAGCTAGAAAATAGCCTTATAGAAAACAGAGCAGCAAAAGTAAACTATTTTGAGCAATTACTATATACCTGACTCTTTGCATACTTTATTGATTTTAATCACACAACATTCCTCTAAGTATTTTTATCCTCTTATTTAAAGTGAGAAAGTAGAGAATCAAAATTCTTACAATTTAATCAAAAACGTACCTCTAGAGGTAGCAGAAAAGAAACATAAATTCTTTTCTGTGATGCCAAATATTCTGCATGTTCCACATCACACTAAGGCTTCCACTAACCCTCTCTCAACATAATTGGAAGGGATCTAATTGCAGTGGCAAAAGTCAATAGGATTGACTAATAGGTAAAAACCCTTCAACAATGTCATTATATAACAGAAAGCAACATATAAGTTAATCTGGAGAGTAAATAAGAAAAAAGAGCACATCAAACCAATACTCTGTCATAAGGAAAACAAAACCACAGGCTGACTAAATGAACATTTACTCTGAGACTGATTTGCTGTTTATAGTAAAGTCCCTCCATTCAACTGCACTCCCGTAAGAACTTGTGAAAGCTCACCTCCTTGTATGCTTTAGATAGCTTGATGCCAGCTTGGACTCTTTAACTAGACATTCTCCAGATCCAGGTCTTCATAGCTAAAATTATAGGGAAATTTACATCACTACATTTTTCCTCTCATGTGTTGGGAGGGAAAGGGAAAGAGTTTCACCATCCATTTTTAAAAGATGATTTAAACTTGTTCAAGACTTCATGTTTTTTATTGGATAATTTATGGAAAATTTTGAAGAGGTTCAATGAATTCCATTAAGTGAAACTTTAATTCAAAGGAATTCTTTCCCCTTAAAGAAGTTCCATAGTATTTATTTGTTTTTCACATCAATTAGTCTATGAATCACA
Organism: Eidolon dupreanum; assembly: GCA_028627145.1. Taxonomy (NCBI): domain Eukaryota; kingdom Metazoa; phylum Chordata; class Mammalia; order Chiroptera; family Pteropodidae; genus Eidolon; species Eidolon dupreanum. The sequence continues at coordinate 107,584,275 of CM053503.1, read as the reverse complement.
ATTTTTAAGAGGTAGTTTGGTTAGGTATCTTATTTGGCTTTAATTTAATACCCTAACAATAGGCTGTTGAGCTCAGTAATTACTACCTTGCTGTGATACACTTCTTTGCTCTGAATCTTTCACAACATGCAGAGCTGAAAGTTTGGATGTTGCTATATCTGTCGGTCTTTGATTCTCACGGCTTACATTTTTTGAAGGTTTCAGTAGTTTCCTAGAACATCACTGCATTTGAGTTTCAAATACTGAATATGGAAGCATTTCAGGGTGATATTTGTGATAGTAGGAACCTAAGTAAAAGAATCAAGTGCTTGTAAAAGCACAAAGGAACTAAATAAAGGGAAACTCCAAGTATGAGAAAAGGTTGGAATTTCACCATAATATGGAAAGTAAGTAAATCATTGACCCCAATTCTTG